>JAUZNJ010031779.1:0-14038 GCA_034780135.1 Jordanella pulchra | reverse complement strand
TATATATATACATATTCTATATATATTCTATATATATTCTATATATTCTCTTTTAAATATACTGGATTTATGATTTGGGATACAGCATATTTGAATGGCCTCACCTGTAGGAAAAGGGGACCATTTTTAACGGGTACTGAATGGATCTTTCTCTGATTCCTTGTCAAACAACCATGACTGCTGCAGCTTCACAGGAACAAGGATGATGTTTAGTTTTGTTTTTCTATTTTTTTATTGTTTGGTTTTTGTTATTGTTTGCATTACAATTTCCTCAAGCAACGATGAGAACCATTTTGCTATAAAGTAAAAGTGAAGATTTTGTTTGGTTTCGTTCAGAGCAGATTTAAAAAAAAAACTTGAATAGAATCAGCAATTTCGGATAATAATAGGTACTAATGTCATGGGTTGAAGTTGGATTACATGTTCAACCCGTTGCTATCTTTTTTTAAAACCAATTTTCTCTCTTTATCCACAGGGCCTTGCTATGTCACCTTTCGGCAGTTTGTTCCCGTATCCCTACACCTACATGGCAGCAGCGGCCGCGGCCTCCTCCGCCGCCTCCTCCTCGGTGCACCGACACCCGTTTCTTAACGCGGTTCGCCCCCGCCTCAGGTACAGCCCCTACTCCCTTCCAATGACGGTGCCGGACAGCACGCTGCTCACTACCGCCGTGCCCCCCATGCCTAGTGGCGGTGTAAGCGGCGGCGGGCCCGAGCTGAAAGCGGACGGGCTTATCCCGGCCAGTCCCGCGGTCACCCTGGACTCCACCTCGGAGGTGACTAGCCACTCCTCTGGGATATCTTCCGCGTCCCCAAAGACCTGCGCGGAGAAGGACGTCGCTAACGAGCTGCAGAGCATCCAGCGCCTGGTGAGCGGACTAGAGTCCAGTCAGGACAGGCCCAGGAGTGGATCCCCTTAACCTACCCACACCCACAGCCCACCTGCTGCTCCTCCTGTCGTTGTCAGGAAAAATGAACCTTCTAGACGGTGATGAAAACTCATACAGGTTTTCTAATAGAAAAAAAAAAAAACCTAAAAACTTTTAATTTCTGAAATGCACTTTGTTTATTACACATCTAAATGTATATTTTTATCTACCTTTTGGTTCTTTTCTCTTTTTATTAATTTAAACTACACTTATTTTTCCTATTTTGTTTTTCATTTGAATACCGTACAAGTATTGAAACTGAAAACGCTGGCATGGGTGTGAATAATACAGATTACGGAGAAGTTGCTGCTGTGTCCTATCTCCTGTAACTCTAATATTATGCACTCCGAATTGATTTATTCACTACCGTTTTGACCTACCTTCTTTGTTTTTGATTATTAAAATAAAAATACTGCTGTATTTTCACATAAGCCATGAATTAAGCAATTGTTGCATGCCTTCAAACATCAAATTCGACTTTCTTTTTTATAAAAAAAAAAATACTTTCCCTCTATGTTTTGTTTTAATCACATTAAAAATAGAATAAAATGAGTTTTTCCTAATGTTTTGTTTTGGAAAGGTCTACTGAAAGAATGGTGCTCTGGGACAAAACTAAGGCGCAAGCATGCGGAATTAAGGGAAGCCGAAATTTAAAGTAAATATTGAAAACAGATGAATGGTAGTATTGATCATTAATGTAAATAGGGATATATAAGAATATTTATGTAATTATTTGATATTGTTATTGCGTGTAAATACGACGGAGTAGTTTGTTTCTAGGGATCTGTTCTTAATTTATTGTTGATATACCTGTGTAAAGACGGTTTGTGGACTATTACCCCTTCTGCATTTATATTTCCCTTTAAAACACAGACTTCATATCCCATCCCCGAAAACAACATTCACGCAGAGAGAATTATTCACAATCATGTGCCATTGTATTTTCACCTGTCCTTGTGTGTTAGGTGCTACTGTTTAAAACGAATGAAAATGCGACAACGCACTGCACCAATGGCTTGAAAATAGAAAATACATCTTTTTTTCTCTCCTTTTGTTTTTTAAGTGTTGTTGAAGTGTGAAAAAAGTGAATTTATTTTTCTCCTGTTTTCTTTTTTTAATCTGATCCTCTTTTTCTCAAAAAAGTGCCGCATAATCGAAAAATATGAAGGTTTTCTCTCTTGTCTTTTTGTGTTACTTAAGTTGTCTGTGGGTTACGTTGTATTGGAGTTATGTCTAGTTTACATCATTGACATTGTGTTCTTGAAATTTTCAATAAAAAATATTTCAATGCTGTTTTCGGTGTGTGCGCCTCACTTTTCACGGAAAAGGAAAGGGACAACTTTTTTGTATTAAATGCATAAGGTGATTTTATTTAAATTAAGGTTTAAAAATACATTTAAAAATATACGATTTTCTTTTAGCGTTTAAAGACTGAGCACATTTCCAATTAACATTAATTTCCGCAGGGGGGGAAATCTGTTTAAAGAGTCTCAGAAAAAATATCCGTGATGAGTGGCTGAAGTTCGCATGAACATTTTGTCTGTCTTCTATTGGCATAACTCCGCAGGCAGGACATTAGATTTGAAAATTAAAGATGGCAGTCATCACCGCAGGGACATGCTGCAACTTTATTGAACGAAATTAAATTTAAAAACGTAACACAGAATTAAATCTTTTTTTTAAACTATTGAAATGTAGTGAAACAAAATCAATATAGGTTTGCTAGAAAGCGAGAGCATAAAAAGTCTCGCTGACTAGGTGTCATACTGAAGAAGCTATTACAGTATGAAAGCTGTAAAAATAGAAAAGAAAAAGAAAGGTTATCCATGATTACTCTTCTATTGCACCTTCGAGTCCTGAGTTTATCAACAGCATATCTTTATTTGTGTATCGCATGGTTAATGTGTAGCTTGTCTGGCGCGGATGAGTAGGTGTAAACGCGATACAAACAGTCTGAATTGGTCCGTCTTATTGCTCACCTGGCGCCTTGCATGAGCATATCTTCCATTTTATTGCACGGAAGGCGACAATGCGTCTGTAAATCGCGACGCCCCCTAGCGGTGTATACCTCGAAGGGAACTTTGATTAACCAGCAGACCAAAGGACAACTCTGGATGCGAGCTCACGAGGAGCCAGGGACCGGGTGATAAGGATATTCGACTCGGTCACAGGTCTATTGCCGCTTCTATTATGTTTGTTGATGACTTATAAAGACATCCTAAATGAGTCTAAACAGCCTGCAAACACACTGGAATAAAGTTAATTTGGCTGCTTATCATATATGCGAGTTTAGCATCCCTGTTTGCATAAATAAACTAAAAACATATTATCATTGTGTAAATAGAAGCTTGGCATATGAACATTTTTGGATAATGATTTTTTTAATTTTCTCTATATATAAAGCGTATTCCCCCAGAAACTATAACAACTCCTGTGGAGCACAACCTTTCCTGGAGTGGCTTCGTTTGTTGAATATTTTTTCTTGTAGCCTTTCTTCTAAAATGTTGCTTTAAGTGTGATTGTGCAATTACGCCATCTGGCGGCATAAACAAGAAAATAAAAATGACGGCTCCTCTTTCAGAGTTGGAAGGCAGTCTGGAAAGGGATGGAATTTAAGTTATGAATTTTTCAGGTCTCCGTCTAGAAGTCTGCTAAATGGAATTTGGTTCAGAAAAATGTCTGCGATATGTCTGTTTGTTTTTGTCACTTGTTTGAAATGTCTCTATTTAAATACGTAACAGTATGATAATGTCTTATAATTAGTAGTGTTCAAACGTTTTACCGCATAGGTAAAATTACTCTTTTAAGAGTAAATTACTCTTTTAAGAGTATAATTACATCAACTTGCAACTTTGCTTGGAGGGCAAATATGAACCAATTCTTAAATGTGAGCTGCAGCATAAAACCAGGAAAGGGCCACAAATGGACCTGGGCTACACTTTGAAAAGCAATTTCAGCAAATTTCTGTGACATTAAAGGCAAAGTGGGGTTCTATCATCTCCCCGCTCTGTTTATGTAAAAATGTTTTATGAGTTTTGTGATTTTTTTTCTCGCACAGACTATTCTAATTTTTGGTTCCTTAATTTTGATGCAGAGTTTTATTGTTTTTCTTTTTTTTTCTCTGGAAACTTTTTTTTATTCTAAATAGTTTTTTAGCCATTTCCAAACTGTTTGCTTCCATTTGTCTTTCTGTTTTGTCCCCTCATCTAACTACTAAAACTGGGATCGATAATTGGTTAACTGGGGGGTAAGAAAAATGAGAAAGATGGGCAAACCTTTAAATCAAGAGGTTACCTTAATTTTTAGATATTAGGTATGCCCTTATATCTTTATGACAGACTGCAATAATATTCCTTTGTTCAAGAGCAGTAGACCATTAAGTAAATACCAGTAACTTTAAAAAAATAAATTAATAAGTGCACTATTTCTTATTAGCTAAAGGTATATTTGATATTAATGGGATATTGGTACTCCAAATTAAAAGCAATTACAATATTTCAACATTGCCTCCGATTTTAAACACTAAGCTAAAATCGTATGAGAAAAAAACACTGAATTTTTCATTGCTCATCAAAACTTGTTGAATGATTTATTTACGGTTGTAAGTACTGTAAGTGGATATTTTATCCAGTTAGAGTATGGATGCAAAGCTAACGTTGGACTAGGCCTTTCAATTTAAGGATTTTTCTTGTAAACATATCCTCATTGCTTAAGGAGAGAATTTTGGAAATAGAACCATGTTTCCCTTCTTTAAATTTTTTATTGAATGCAGCCAACAGCTAGAATTTGGTTAAGACAATTTATCAAACTTATTATTTAACCTAACCATTAATGAAAATGTATATTGCACCACTTTAATAACTATACTCATTGAATGAACTTAATTGTAAAACATTGTCTGTAGCAGCGAATCATGCTGAGACTTCAGCCTTGTAATAACAGTGTGTTCAATGTTGATTTGACAAAGGATTGCTTTAAATCTAATATTTCCCATTTCATTTGTTTTGACTTGTTTGCATTCACATTCTTCAGGTCTCTATAGTATTACACACATTTAATGGACACCAAGTGTCCTTGATGCCCTCCATTGATAATCAGTTTAATGACCAAGATGCTAAAGAATGCATAGAGTAAAGAGGGCACATGATGATGATGGTGGTGGTGGTAAAAAATAGCCTTTGGAATAACCTCCTTTAATATAAGAGTTACATTATATTATCACTTCAAATCTCCTTTAAAAAAAATTTTTCTCACCACATTTTGGTCTTTATTGTGAAAAATTTTCTTCCTTTTTATTCATAACTGGGATTATAACTAATTATGTTTTATCAGTATTTTTATTTTCTTGTTTTCGGCGGATTTTGTACCTTTTCAACACTCTGTTCAACTACTGTTGCTATAGTTAAAGAAATATGAGAAAACAGTGACTTAAAGTATAACAGGATCTCAGATTTTAATCTGTATTCGGTTACAAGGTTTTAAATGATGTTTGTTCAGTTGCCACTCAGGCATGACCGGCTCTTTTATCCTCTTGTTGTCCAACAGGAAAGTTAAGATATAGTAATGCCTTCAGGACAATTTTCACCTTGCAAAGCGCACACTACAAAGGAGCCTTGTTAGTTTCTATTTATGCCGACATTGCCTTTGATTTTTCTTTTTTTCAAATTCCTGCCATCCCATAAAAAAACAACCTATGAGGTCATGATTTTGAGTTTAAAAGGGTATTTTATTATTTTCAACAAATTTGACAGAAAAGTTCAATAGGTCACATCTGATGCAGGAGATCAACAGATATATTATATTAAAAGCATGAAGTCAGTTGCAATCTACGTTTTGCTGCATCATAATGCAGATAATATAAGAAGGTAGCTGGTTTGTGGAGAAGATTATTGAACAAATTGAGTTAAACAAGTATCCTATATTAGATTCCTCTTTATATGTGGCTTAATATGACCTTTTTCCATTTCATTTCGTTTTCTTTATTTTCACATGCATGTAGCGCACTCTAGTGTCCAATCAAAAGAACTACATGCCTAGCTGGAAGCTCGTTACTCTTTACTGAGGTCTGAATCATAAAGGTTAAAAGAAGAACATTTTCTTTTAGCAAAGATATATTGTCAAAATGTGGAAACATGCAAAGTAGGAAGGGATTGATTTCTCTAAGGCAAAAAAATATATAATTAGTTTTTGAGAAGGAAATTTGTACATTTTGAGTTGTCATGTCTTTTACAAAAACGCTAGCTTTAAAAAAGTGAAATATTTACATTGCTTTATCATCTTTTCAGAGATACTATACATATCTTATTTCATTTCAGGGACAAATGTCTGATATGACTGAAAATTAATTCCAAGTCTAAATCTTTCAAACCAATTTCCTTTTTTTTGCAGAACAAAGAGTCATATTAGGTCTTTGCAAAATCACAGCTCCATCTACTTAATATTTAGAACACCTAAACCTTAATCTTAAAAAAAAAAAAATTATAATGTAAGTATGATTAAGCTTTGGTGAGTGGATACTTTAATTGGCTTCAAAAAAGAAACATAACATGTTTAAACTTATTTTTAAATGGTAATTTCAAAGTTTTTAAGTTTTAATTACCAGAAAGAATAATAAAACGTCCTATGTGGATATGAGCTCCTAGCAAGTACTGCCCTAGTTTCTCTTGGACAGGTTTGAAATGGGTCAGCCCACATTCATCTCATCTCTAACATCATAAAAACCCTGCTTTCTTCATCAGAAATATCTAAAACATTTTTTTAACCACCTGATGCATTTTTTTATAATTATGACCAGGGATTCTCTGTAATTTTACACCTCAGAGTTCAACAATTATCATGTACATTTGTTTCATTCCTTCCTTAAATTGGTGCATTTAAGTAATTTACTTAAAAGGCTCTGAGTTCCAGATGAAAAGGATAGGCGGAATGTTTTTCCTCTTATTCTTTAGGTGATCAGCTTGTAGCTTGAGATCAACTCTGAATAGAGTTTCTAAACTAACATTAGTTTCAAGGTGGCATGGAAAAAGTGTTCACTAATTCAGATTAAAAGATTTTCCTAAATAGAATCTACCTGTACAGTTTTTATACCAATGTTGTGATTGGGCTTCATTGACATTTTAAAATTATGGTTGTGGATTTACTATCATTAAGCACCTGCAAAATTTGCTATGGTTGTTAAGACTAAGTCGCAGGTCACTCAAAATGCAGGAAACACTAAAGAAACTGAAGTAAAAGTTTAGGCTGTTTTTTGGAGCCATTTCATAAATAGGTTGCATTTATGTATTGGAATTAATGGTGTGAATTTCATTGCCCTGCTACATTGGAAGGGATGCATTACATTTGTCATGAATATTCTGGTTTAATCTTTTTTTCATACTTATTAAACTGAAGAATACATTTTCAATGTGAGATGGAGCCGCTCTGACCATTGTCTTCATCGCTTGATGTGAGATGTATTATTATTGAGTTATAGCCAGAACTTTTAACTAATCTTGCATTGCTACTATAGCAGTTGAACATATTGTTAGTGTGATTTAAATGACCTCACAAAGTCGAGTGAAATAAGACACCCACAAACTCATGGGGTGTTTAAATTTGTTAGCAAACTGTGCTGTCTACAGTCCTAAATGCTTAGGGAGGAGACTGCTTGCACTTAATTTGAGGCATCTTGCTGGTTTATTAAAAGCAAATACAGTTATGCAACATCTGAAATTGTGGTGTAAGACTCATGTCAGTCTGTAGCCTGTTATAAATAAGGTTCTGTGGAAAACATGCATTGCAAAAAATTCATAAAACAGCAAGGCTTTCTAATCCATCCATCACTTACAGTAATCTGAACTACATCTTAAAGACAGATTCGTCTTGTGATGACAGATTCTCCTGAACAGTTGAGCTAATTGGATCAAGCAGATTAATTTGGGCCATGAATCTAAAAATCTTATTTGTGCATTTTTTTAAGTTTCTCTGTGCGAGCCTTTCAAGCTGTGGTTCCCTCAGAGACCCCGGAGCTGGAGGGTTACAACCATTATCTTAACTGTTAATAAAATTAAGCTATCCTGCATATTATTTCTGGAATTTGCTGGAGTGATTTCCATAAAGCAGATGGTTCTGAAGGCCGGTGACCACAGACTTTCCTAAAGCTTTGATCAACTCAATTTACAGCTAAGATACTTGCTTCTGTGCTATGCAAAAAAAAAAACATAATGATAATGAAAAAAATGTTCTTGTACTTTTCCCAGGTTTTCAAATTAAAAGCACAAGTTTAGAAAAATTCGTATGCTGAAGAAACTTTTTAATTCTAAATTTTCTAGAACCATGTCTCACTATTAATACAGCCGTTAGTATGGTGGAGCACGTCAGTCTTTGAATATCTGGAGAGATGATTTGCTCATTCTAATTTGCACAATGGTTCAAACTGAGTTGTTTTGTGTAAGTCTGCCCACAGATTTACCACTGCATTCATTGGATGTGGTTTTTGACCTGGTCATTCCAATATAATACATTTTTTTGCCCTAAACCATTCCATTGTAGCTCGGTTTCTAGGCTACGGTTAGTCTCCAGCAGGAGTGTAAAGCGGTTTCTTGGTTGGTTCTCGGATTTATAAGGCCTTTTCCTTGCAGTGTTGGTGGAAAGTGTGGGCTTTTGACAGTAAAAAATGTCTTGACAAGTTTTTAAGTTAGTCTTCAGAAGCAAATTCATTCAAACTAAGACTGAATTACACTCAGGTATATTCTATTTAGGAATAAGTCAACTTCTCAAGTGATGTTTTTTCACTAGATTTACATTTTTTGTATTAGAATCAAAGGGGCTATATTTATATGCATTCTAAAAATTTAGGAATAAAACAATATCAATCCACTCTACAATCACTTAGTAACTCTGCAAATGTTAATTCAACAACCACAACATTTAATGCTAGAATATGAATAAATGTAAAAACAGAATTTGAAAACTTTTGTAAGGCACCATGTTGCAGTCTTTACTTTTTCTTCTTTCTGATGTTGTCATTTGTAGGATGAATACATTTATTGCTATTATGTTCTGCTAACCATATGTTCACATACATATCTAAAAAGGTGGTATATGTATACAATACTCACTGATTACAAAGTTTTAGAGAAAATGTTGCCAGCATGTGCAAAAAGTTTGCAGATTTTAAAAAACTTTCCTCAATTATGTAATAACTCATATATGTGGTTTGGAATATTTAAAAGAACAAAAATGTCACAGATTAATTTAAAAAGCAGAAGTTCTTGAATAAAAGCTTAAGCTTTAATGTATAAATGCTGGTCCTGAAGGAATGAGCCTACGTTGTTTTAAATTTAAAGAAAGGGACACGATCTATCCCCTCTGAAAACAGAGCATCTTTGCTTTAAAGTAATTTTTAAGACAGCCAACATAGTTTTCATTCACTGAAGTCTTCAGTACTTCTACTGTCAGCTCCACTTCTAACCTATCACAGTGTGCTGCCCTGAAGCTGCTGGGGTGTGTTACGGCTTGCTTACGAACATGAGAGTTCAGGAGTTTGTGGGCAGACTTCCACATGTTACAGAGTTAAATCTCTAACATGGCTCAATTACCTACCGAGAACTACTTTGAATTATAGTGTTAGAATTTTCTTAGAGCAATTCATTTCTGTTTATTTAACAAAATCCCAATATAAGTCAGTTTATGGAGGAGATCTTTATTGTCACCAGGGCTTCAAAATTCATGACTGTAAATAATGTTTATATCAATAAGGGGGTCTTCTATTTGAGCAGAACGCTTAAACACATAGGAAACATGATGAGGTTAGAAGTATTTTTTTGTAACAGCAGATCTTAAAGTGTGTTTTCTGATTTACATAAATGATTGACCACCTTCCTTAAGTCTTTCTCCAAAACAGAGCAGAGTCTCATCTAAATAAACTGGGAAGAGTTAATCAGCAACTCTTCATTTACATCAGGGGGCCTGATTGGTTAGTTCTTTTGTTTGTTTTTTTCTTCACAACTTACTTTTTATGTTACCCCAGCAGATGATGGAGGAAGAGCTCACACTCTCAACAACAGGCCTATAGAAGGTTTGTAGCATCTTTTTGCAAACACAGAAGGACCTAACCTTCCTTAAGAAGTACAGTTTGCTCTGTCCTTTCTTGTAGACGGCTTCACAGTTGCATCTCCAGTCTACTTTGATTTCCAGGTGAACACCAAGGTTTTATACTCCTCCACCATCTCCACGTCTTCTCACATGATGTTAACAGGATTCAAATTGTTCTTGTTTCTTCTGAAATCATTGTCGCTGACATTCAGGAGATGATCGTTTCCACACAATGCTACAAAGCTGTTCACCAGCTAAAAGTGAGAGTTGTAGAGAGTAAAAAGCAATGGTGAGAGTACTGTCACCCGTGGAGCTCCTGTGTTTCTGACAACTTCAGGTAACGTGTCAGGTAATTTTTGATCCAGGCAATGGTTGATGCCTCCACCTAAATGCTGTCTGCCTTGTCTAAATGACAGTGGGTTTGTTGAAGTGTCTCTAGGACCTTCATGATGTGGGATGTCAGGGCAACAGGTTTATAGTCACTGAGGATGGTTGACTGAGTCTTCTTTGGTACTGGAACAAGGCAGGAGGTCTTCCACATCACTGGAAGTGTCCCCTGCGTCAGACTAAGGTTGAAGATAGGCTGTAGGATCCCACAGAGCTGCTCTGACTTTAAGGACTGGGGCTGAAACCACCAGGACCTGGTGAATTATTACAATTCAGTCTCTCCAGTTGCCTCTTCATTTGACTTCTAGAGACAGACAGGTGAAAGGTAGAGGGAATAGCACCCTCTTCTGATTTGCCTGACAACAAACTCATAGAGGCAGAAGAGTCAATGGCAGAGGAGGGCAGGATGTCTATGTGACTGTTGGCTGGAGAGACAAGTGCTGAGCAAGTTCCTGAACTGAACCTGTTGAAGAATGTATTCAGTTCTTTTTAAGAGAACTTTAGTTCCTCCATTTTTTAATTAGAGTTTCATTTTTCGGGTGTTTTTTTTCTCTATTGTTGAATGCTGTAAAACTGGAGCGATTTTATTGATATTTTTGTCCTTTTTGAAACTTACAATGGTTGCTGCGATTACGCATCTTAACAAGTTTCAAAAAGGACAAAAATATCAATAAAATCCCTTCAGTTTCACAGCACTCAACAATAGAGACAATAAACATCACAAAAAGGAAACTAATTCAAAAATGGAGGAACTAAAATTCTCTTAAAAATGAATATTCATGTTATGTTTTACAACTATTCTAAACCACCAAAGTGGGTCAAAATATGGGGCGAAAATCTATCCTTATAAATCAGAAAATTGTTTCAAGATAATTGCAATAAGACAATAAAAGAGACCTTTTAAGACCACTGGTTCATTGTTAAAAATACTACAGCATTTGAACAAATCTTCAGCATGCATCCCAGCACCTAAAAGATGTTAGATGTTTATTATTCCATTTCAAATAAAAAAGTCATCAGTTTCATGACACTACATTGTCAGTTTCTAAATAAGCCCGGGAATATTGTTCTACCAAAGTCATGTCTAAATGTTTTAGAAATGCTGTGATGATTATTTATCTTATCAATTGAGACACACAGCTGCCAAAAGGTTCCACTTGTGTATTTTTCACCTATTTTCTCTGAGGCCATGAGGATAGAAAATATGTAAGCAGATTTTTTTTTTGTCATAGGTTGTTGACTATCCGATTTTTGCTCAATCTCTTGCAGATGTAAGAATAATTTGCTCTGCTTTAGAAATACTTTTTAAAATGTAGATCAGGTTAGGTTGGATAGGTTATTTTCCTAAATACATGAAATCATTATTTGAAAACTTCTCCTTTTTCCATTTCAGGTTTTTTTGTCTGACATAAAAATTTGCATGATGAATATTCTTGACAACAGAAACAGAAGGAATTTAAAATCAGTGCTTCTGATCAGGGCAAACACAGCAATTAGTTCTGTTTGGATAAAAGTGCGTGGTAATCCAAACTAACTAAAAGGTTTAAGCTCTGACATAATATCGCTCTTTCTTTTTTTTACATTTCCCTTCTGGAAGATTTAAAGGTTGTTGACAAATAAAAAGTCAAATACCAAATATGACCTTACATGGCATACTTCCAGTAAACCCCACAATATGGAAGTTATTACTATAAATGAAGTATTACCATACTATTATGACATTAAAAAATCTTTCAGTGATTGTGATCACTTAAGAGACTATTTTTCAGCAATGTGCATACCTGACATCTGCAAACTCTAAAAGTAGATTACCAGACGGATTGCGGAGGGCAGACCACATGCGTGGTACTGTGTGCCGTGTGAGGCTTGATACATATTTTGCACATGCAATCCCACTGAGGCTCTGTTTTCTTCTACTAAATGGGTTCTTTACATGCTTTTCACTCATTCAAGTTTCTTAAATAGAAGCCAGAGTGGAGCCACAGAATCCTTCCAAAAGAGAGGGCATTTAATCTCCTCTGTTGGACAGAAATTTAAATGAGCTGCGTGGAACAGAAGAGGACAGCCAGCTCTTCCCACACAGACCTAATAGTCTCAGACATCAGCAGCACGTCATATACAACCGCTGCCTGGTAGATTAGACGGAAAACTCACCACAAGCACAGTCAGACACACACCAGTAAACATGCAAGTGGATTCAGGGCACATGCATTTAGAAATTCTACGGAATAAATGTACCAACATTGAACCATACAATTGCATGGCTATAAATATATGACTTTCTAACAAGTGATGTAGCAGCCACCCTCAATAATATACGTACATGTACTTCTTTTGTGCTGGTTGAAGGTGGATCTTTCCTACTCAGACCAAAGAAAGGTAGAGCTGGCAAATGCTCACATATCAGCCAATTTGCATAAAGAGGATCTGGTTGATGTTGTTAAACAAATCTAGAACATGGCTGGGAATATTTAATCATCTGATAATGCAAAAGAGAGGCTGTTTTTAATAGAACAAAGTAAAACTCACTTTATCCTCTCCACAGGAGAATGTGTTGCTGAGTCAAAGCTGCACTTTTGAAGAAGTTTGGAAGGAGATTTGGAAAGACATTCAACCTAGACGGTTATTCTATGGTGAAATCAAAATATTTATATTAATCACAACAAAAAATGTTTAATATGTATCTCAGATCACATTATTCGAGAAAAACCTAACCTATTTTGACACTTTAAAAGGCTTCACAACTCCATGTCATGAGCCCGCAACTGCTTTGTGTTCCGATTTTTTTGGAGATAGGAATAAATCTGTTTTTAACTAGTTGCATATGCAATGTAGGATATCATTCAATACAAGGCTGGAAGTTGTAGTCTGAATTAAAGCTAGCTTAACTGCACTGCGCACATTTGGCAACCAGTAAAACAAAAGGGTATGTTTGTTTAATAACAACATAAGCAAATGATTCAACAGTGCTCTTATTTGGCCAAGAACTGATCTCTCTCTAGTTCATGTACATAAACGGGCCTCTAGGAGTTCTTTTCCTCCAAACAGCTGAAGTACAACGTCGGATTCATGGGTGGGATGGGGTATGTAGAGCAGTCACACAAAAATCAAATAAAACAATCTACCTATTTTTACAAAACAAGCAGTGACTTAAAACAAGCAGTGAAAATAATCTCTAAAACACTGAAAGATAAATCATAATTTTAATCTGGTTATAGTTCCCCTAAATGTTGCCCTGGGCAACAGCCACTACAACTCAGATCACTACAGCAAAATTTAGACCAGATTTGACCATATGTGAAAATTAATTTTCTAAATATTTGAGTTATACAATGCTTTGCAAGAATATTAATTTCTCTTACAATTTTAAACATTTTGAAGTGTTGAAGTGTTTTGAAGTGTTAAAAACACAGATTCCAATGCCTCTAATTTGATTTTTTTTAAAGCCACAGAAAGTAGGATATAATTTTAAATTTTAAAAGTAAAAAAAACAAAATTAACAAGTATTAAGTGCATTTGTAAGTCACTTTCTTTAATCCAATATACATAAAATTCAGTGTTTTGAATTTCAAGACAGACAGAAAGAAAGAAAGAAAGAAAGAAAGAAAGAAAGAAAGAAAGAAAGAAAGAAAGAAAGAAAGAAAGAAA
>JAUZNJ010031778.1:0-14038 GCA_034780135.1 Jordanella pulchra | reverse complement strand
ATTTTTGGCCAAATCTATAAACAGTTAAACACCTGCATGTCCTTTCTGGGCCCGGTACCGGGCCCGTCGGGCTTAAGATGCGGAAATATCCAATATCCAGTGTGAAGTAATGCAAAAAGATAAATGACATTAAGAGGACAAGACTTGAACAACAGAAAGCTGTAGAGGAATTTAGATGTTGCTGGGGCTTAAAGGATGACAATGCTGCCGAAATGAAAATTCTTGACCAAAACCGGAAAGAAAAACAAATTAAGAAAACAAGGCCTAAAACCGAAAATTGAACACCAAAAGAAATGATCTCTCAAATATTAGAGCCATTTCATTTTTGGATGTGATATGTACTACCCCTCTTAAAAACTCATATTACTTTTTAAAATCAAGGCCTTTCAATAAACCAATTACAAAGGATTAAAAACTTTTATTTACCACTGATATTTTTTTGTTATGCCCTTTAAATTGGTCACATATCTGTGAAGGTTCGCAGTCATCCAGGTCATGGTCAAGCTTGGAAAGTTCAGTTTAGGCAACTGGATGTGAAGATTTCTAGAAGACGTTTCACCTCTCATCCAAGAGGCTTCTGCATTTTATCATATTTATCCCTGTTTTCTCCTGCATGAGCTAACTGATGAAGCCCCTTGGATGAGTGGTGAAACGTCTTCTAGAAATCTTTACAGCCAGTTGCCTAAACTGAACTTTTCAAGGTTTAACTTGGTGTAATCACCGGGAAACTTTCTTGCATTTTCAAACACATCCCCCACAGACAAAGTCGGCATGTTTGGTGTAAGTTTCCCCTTCCGTGTCACCTTCTTCTAATACTCAGAATGGTGAAGGGGACGTTTGGATTTCTATGACATCATTTTTGTGCCACTGACCTGAGCATGCAGTGAGACCAATATGCAGCTTTTAAACTCACACCCCCTCAACCAAAACCTGTCTGCTGCATGCTCAGCTCTGATAAACTCTGCTTCACTGCTTTACGCTCAACGTTTCTACAAGCCTTGCTATGCTGTTTGCCTGTGATCCTTTTCCCTGGAAGTGATTTTTCTCCCGTCATCACAAATTTTGGCCGTGTCTTTACACTTCGGCCGAAACTTTTCAGTGGCCAAATGTACAGTGCATCCCTAATAGAAGCAATATTATACATACATAGATTGATTGACTGATTCTTACTTTGAAGCCGTTTTCCTGTTTAGACCCAAAAATGGCTTGGTGTATATAACCTTATTTTATCATTATAAAGTGGTTTTTGGTCTTGTTTGTATAGGCATACTGTATAATGACCACAGATCTTTAAATCAACAATAACTGCAACCTATTTATCCCTCCACATTGGGGACATTTGTCCTCGTGTTTAACTGCTCTTTAAACCACTGGAACAACATTCAACCCTTTAAGTTACAGGTAACTACATAAACCTGATTAATCAGTTATACGGTTGTATAATTGAACTCTACGCAAATATATTTGTGGTGTGCATGGTGGAAAAGTGGCCTAGGTTTGATCCCCTGGAATCTTTCTCCATGGAGTTTTCATGCTCTCCCAGTCAAAAAACATGACATTATTTAGCGTCTTTATATTCGCCTCAGGTGTGAGTGTGTGTGTTTCTGTGTCCCTGAGATCGACTGGCAACCTGTTCAGGGTGTACTCCACCATAGACTGCTGGAGATAGGCACCAGGCCCCCATGACAAGAAGTAGAAGATGGAAGTATGCATGGATACATGTGTTACTACCTTAAAAAGATCCATAGAGCTTGGTTAGCAGGAGTCACATTCTGTTATTATACTGTACATCTGACGAAAGAAACATTACATTTGGAGTTTCTGGGTTGTTGAAGTGCGGCAAGGATTCTTAACACTCATATATAGGAGAAACCAAAAAAAAAAACAATTCCTAAACACATGGAGCAGCACAGGAAAGCCAGCAGATCTGGGCAAGATTCAGCTGTACGCGTGGACCTCAGTAATAAAGGACATCCTTTGATGACCAATATGTACAGATATTGGACAAAGAAGGGAGATGGGTTGAAAGAGGGGGCAAGGATGCCATATTTTTTAAAAAAGAGAAAAGCTATCACTGAACAGTAGGGGGAAGATTGTGTTTTCTGCTCCAAAGCGTGTACAAACCTATCTTGAAACTCATTTCAAAGAAGGTACACAAGACAGTCTCATCATGATTCAAATGGCCAAACACAAAACCAATACAAAACAACAGACTCCAGTGACTCAGGATGACAACAGGTGAGTCATTGATTTGCATCTGACTTGCTCTTTAAAAACATCAGCGCTCCAACTACATATTGCTCTGTGTGAGTCGACAGATTTGACAAAGACTCCTCTAGGTGTTGAAACATTTTTAGAAAAACTGATTGAAAGTCCTATCGCCTTTGATTCAAGCCTGTTTTTGTGGTGCTAAAAAAAGCACTATAGTAGATTTAATAAGGTAGAATATCTAAATGTCATGCTTCTATCTTGAAAACATTGTCAGACAAAAGAGGTTCTAGAAGAAAATAGAACATCACTCAGAACAACTAGTGCATTCGATTAGTTCAAATACTTTTGATGATGTCTCTTTATCTGATTCTCAGATTACATTACAATAAAATGCAACAAAAGTAAAAACATTTATTAGTCTTTTAGTTTTTACAACAAAAAACAAAAACAAAATAATTACAACTAAAAGGTGAAGCTGAAAATTACTTTTGAAGGAAATCTGATCTGAGTTGAGTTTTAAAATAAATCTATATTCTTGCTCCTCAACTTTATGCAGTCTTGATGCTGGAGGCTCTAATATTACAATCACTTTAATCAAGTTGCAATTGATTGAATGATTGGCAGCTGGAGACATGTTCGCTGAACGACCTGAACTGCACAAACACGGTGACGGACACAGTGATCTGGGGGAGATGAAGCCATGGAAAGTGCAGCAGCGCTTCGAGCACGGCGGACGATGGAGCCTAGCTTGTGTTTACTTCACTTGCTCCCAGGGGTGCGCTGGCATTTTCTGTGCTGTATTGCGAGTATTCGTGACAATGGTTTGAATGGCAGCAGGCAGAGGGGCACTGCTTGGGGTGGTCAAACACAACAAGTGAAGGAGAACGAGGGTACAGAGGTGGTGTATGTGTGTGTATTTAGCTGGACACGGTGGCTTCAACTGACAACAGCTTGCCAACCAGAGGTCTTGCCCGCCAATGCCGCCACCTAAGCCCTGTGATTCATCTGGCCCTATCAGTCCAGTACTATCTGTATCAATCATTAAAAATCATTTATTTTTAGTAGGATGTGACCCCTCACCCTTCTTCCCCGCTCTTTTGCCCCCCCCGTGGGGTCCCTTTGCCTCACAGCCCCTCATTAATGAGTGTCAATCTGGAGGGCTGTGGCACTTTTACTGCAGACACCTCCCCTGACAAACGCAGGGCTGCAGTCAACATGAATCATACAAACAGATGCCAGCAAAAGTGACAGCAAGGCATTCCACCATTAGATCTCTCACTTGTTTGCGTTCTAACTCCTTGCAAGTGTGTCCATTAAAAGGAAACAGTCACGAGTTGTTATTTGGGGTATTTGTGTATGAAACACCTTTGATAGTAATGCTAAATCTTGAGAATTTTGGTCAAAATCCACCAAATCTTGTGGACATTTAAAGATGTTAAAATTTATTCTGTACGGGTCCAAAATTCCTATTTACCCTCTAGGTTCCAATGGTTAATCTTACTGGAACGTTTTGGATGTTTCTCCCATTTGGTAGGGGTGTCCCAGTTTGTTTAGTGATCTAGAGACAGGGCAGAGTTGGATGTTTACAATGTTCATATTTCATAAAGCATGTATTTGTTTTGTAATTTCCTTTTTACTATGTATTTCGAAACATAAAACACTTTATTGTCACCGATTTGTCAGATTAAAAAAAGGGGGAAGGGTCAGTTTAAAATATTACAGACAGTAAGAGAACTTCTACCACAAGTGATTAAATATTGCAGTAGTGAACCTGACTGTAATTTACTGGCCTATCAAAACCACTGTGTCTCAAGGACTCACCTTAGTTAAGATTGGTGTTCATGACTCTGCAATAGGACAGCGCAGATAAAATGTCTTTAATAATATTGTTCTATAGAAAAAAAATAAACAATTCTGAACAATAATAACAAAAAGATGAGTTTCTCATTTGCCTAAATCCGTCTTAATGATACTGAACACTTTCTGTTACATGTTCTATGCACTGATGAGATCAAAGTGGAACATTTTGGCAGATGCATGAATTAATATAAAAAAACAGAACATTATACAGACAGTTAAAAACCTCGGTGTAAAAGCTTAGGTCAGCCGCGACCTTTTATGACCTGGACCACAGGCTGAAATTGCTGGAACAATTAATTCTGCTCTAAAACCAGAATATCCTGAAGGAAAATGTTCAGCCATCGGGTTGAGCTGTAAGTCTTTAGTCCATTTCATGTTGTCTTAAAAGCACTTTTTGAATGGCCTCTTGATTATTCCACACATGATCAAACATAAAATGGCCAACTGGTTATATTAAACTCCTTTTTTTTAAGCTACTAGTTTTTCCACATAAGGCCCAGTTGGTTTTGGATAAATAAATAATCATAAAGAAATTTTGATTTAGTATTTAATCTGGTTATATTAGGCTGGTGTTAGAATTCACTAGATGAAGCAGTGTGTGTGGCAAAGGTTCTTGTTGTAGTTCCCTAGTCTTTTTCCTATGTTGGATGCCCCCCTCTTTCCCTGCCTATTTTAACAAAGGCAACCTATTAATCCCTGACACATGTCTAATCATATAAATATTCATTCTTTTTGTCTCCTAATACATATATATATATACATATATATATATATACACGTCACAAACCAGAAATGTCTCTTTAACACTTTTGGCTAACTTTAGCTATGGAAGGTCATGTTCATAGTGCTCTTAGTTGTATTGATCAGATTGATATGCACAATTAGCCTATGGGGTCAATGTCAGGTCATTATTTAGGTCATAACCCCTCCCTTCCCCCCATTTTCATTTTGCTTGGCCTGAAATGACTTTTTAAAAGCTGCTGTTTTTATGTAACGCCATAATGGTTTAAGCATTCAAAGCAGTTTGCAATGACAGCTTGGTGGAGCTTCATTTCTGTCTCTGCTGCTGTTAGAAATGAATTAGCTTGTGTGTGTATGTATCTGTGCTGCATGTTCCTTTGATTCTCAGGACGCTGGCATATTCTAGTAACCAGGCGGACGTCAGAGATCTATTCTAGATTTCTCCTGCAACAGCCGGCCAGCAACAGCAGCAGCGGTGGGGTAAAGGAATGCTGTCTGTCAGGAGGCCTGAGCAGAGCGAACGCTGATCCGAGGAAGCGGAGATGGCAGCTCTCCTGTTTCACGGGTTGTGGAAGAGAACGAGAGAGAAAAGAGGGGTAGAAAAGCTGGAGGGGGAGGCGTGGGTTAAAGTTTGGATGGAGTGAGGTTGTGATGATGGGGAGGGAGGGGGGTTAAGGCATTTGGTTTGGTGCCAGTCGAGCCAGCCCTCTGGCATGCTGCATTCCAGGAGATCAACACCACGGTGTTTCCTTTCACCCCTCCAACCCACATTCACCATCCTGCCTCTGTCTCTTCACAGTTGCTATTAAACATGTAAATCAAGTCCACAATGTCTTAAATTGTGCAAAGCAACCATATAAAACAAAAGGAACCCTCCTATGTTTCAGGGACACACTCTACCAAATCATGGTTAATGCACCTGCTTCATAGAAAACCCTCACTGCTAATGTTCAAATAAAACAGAAAATGTTTAAAAAGTTTTTTACTTTGTATTTAAATCCAAGGTAACAAATTGAGCTTGATGAAGGTAGCAGCAAATGCTCTAAAACCTTACTATCCAAGATCCAAACAAAACTCAGTCAGCATGCAGCATAAATTAATGCAACCTTCCTGTGAAGCCTCTTAAATCACTAAACAGCTTTTTAGTTATGTTTCAGTTATGTGTCAGCAATGCTGGCATGGCCCGGCTCTGCTGGCCTCCAGAAGCAAGGGGATAGTGAGAAGCTGCCTGAGAGAAGACGATCTGATATCAGTACATCAACAGATGATTTTCACTCGTCTAAATCTGTCGCATAGAAAGATCATTACAATTACATAATTAGCCGAGGAGGTTCAGAAAACTTTCATGAGTTTGTTTTTTATCTGTTTATCACCATTAAACCAAAAGATTTCAAATCAAATATTGCATAATGTTCCTCCCATTTAAACTAAGAGAAGTATTAAATTACTTTTTTAAAAATTGATGTAAAACTATTTGTAAAAAAAAAGATCAAGAGCAACAATGTGAAGGTATTCATGCCACATTCTCTCTGTCCATTTATGACCACCATCTGAGACCAATGTCATCAGGATATTTATGAAAGATCAGCAAAGTCAAAAAGAACAATCAATGTATTTTTCCAGCTTTGTATTTCAAATAGAAATCTTGAAAAAATTATGAAAGAGCAGTGTAAAATCAGTCTTTGTCCCCTTAGTTTATCCTATAACTAGAACTACATTTTGCAGCATTTACAGCTAAGGATTTAGATCCAGACAAGTTTGGTTAGATTGGATGGAGAAAACTGCCCCAAGCTATCATGAGGAAAAAAAATAAAATTAATATAGACCTACTCTTCTTTTTCATTTAGATTTGAGAGAAAATACAAAAAAGAAGAATTTTTAAGAAAAAGTTCAAATATTTAAAAAAAGGTGAAAAAGTATGTCAGAAATAAAGGTTTAACCATCAAAATTGAATGAGCACTCTTGTACATACCTGTCCTACAACAATCATGCAATCATTCCTGGTGTATATGAGCTACCAGCTGTTTTACTGTAGAACAGGATCTTTGATCTCATTTTGCATCCAAAAATCCAGTGGACTCACACTCTTAGCCATCTCTTTTCTTGCTCATACCAAACCTGTAATAACATAAAAGATCTGCAGTTGATTCCACCTTTATCCTAAAAATTTGGATTTGATCAACCAAATAACAGAATTTCAACTTTTTTTTTTCTAAATTACAACTTTTTTCTGAAATCATTTTTTAGCTTCATTTTTAACATTTTGTTGTTATTATGTGGCAATTGACAATGAAAAATAACAACCTAAAGATATCAATGACTTGTTGGTTCTTCCAAGGTTATAAATAGTCCTTCACGCTGTAGGATGAGTGAAAATCATCCAGAAACTAACATTAATTTTGTCTTTACTAATACTTTAATATCTTTCCTTTCACAAAGGTAATTGATGACAAAACTATAACTTGGAAAAATTACAAACCCAAATTTTACTTGATAGTGTTTTTTCTTGACTTTGAAGGAATTTGGCACACTGTTTTTTCTTTGGCCAACACATCATTACTTGTTAAATTTTACAGCTCTGTCTCTTCACATTTCGCCAGTCTGTTATTCTTGGTGTTTTTTTTCTTGAGACAAGTGACGACACATTAACTGTTGTGTACGTTTATGAAAAAAGAAAGCTGTTCTGCTGGAACTCGCTGGCTAACATTACAAACTCAAGCTTGACACGATGGGAATGCCACCAATGATGTAGGTTTGGAAACTTTAACTTCAGACCAGCTTTTTGTTTTTCGTCTTGGAAACACAAATTCACGAATTGTCACTTGGAACACGAATACTTCCTAATAACTTTAATCAACTGAGCAAATGTGTGATTTTATACTTCAGAAAAACACAACACCCAATGTATTTGACTTAAAAGATGTAGACAAAGCAATATAATCCGTAAGCAGGAAATTAATGTGTGGATTGTGTCTGTGGTTTAATCCAAGGGGTTGTTAAAACGCAATCAATTAAGCTGCAGACTGCAAACAAAAACTGAGCTTTTAATCACTGCAAGCTACCAGGTCAATAAACACCCCAAATCACTCACCTTAGTGGGTGGATTGGCCCATACAGTATTTCTGTCTGTTCCCTAACCAGACTATGAATATATCCATTATATTTTAATGAACTTCACAACAAATTACCAAGAAACAAGCTTAACTAAACAAGCTAAAAACTCTTCTGTAATCACATTATCAGGTTGCTCATTGTGTTTTAGTCATTTAACAGCTCAACCTGCGTGAGTTTTGTTAAAATGCAGTTTGCTGCGGCTGTGGGTTTTTTTCTTATGAACCTCTGAGCCTGTATTTTTCTGTGTGTATCTCTTCTGTCTGTGTTTATGAGCTAGCCCATGTGTCAGGGCGCGCATGCCGGTGTGAGGGCCGGCGATCTGTCAGCTCAGGTTAACCCGACGACGAGTGGCCACACCTTGGGGGTGCGTGAGCCCGGGAGGCAGGCTCTCTCTCATCAGCAGCATTAGGCCGTTGTGCGTGATGGCTGCTTACCCCGGGCAGCATTGGCTGTGTCAGTTGGCTGGTCGGGCCACCGATGATACTCGGTTTTGGGCTCGCTTCTTGCCAGGAGCGCCACTCACTCTCCTGCTGTCGATGGGAAACATGGCACATTGGTTAATTTAGGACATCATCAAGGACACCTTGTTATAATGCCCACATGTCTCTGAATCACGGAGCAAAGTGGAGTAAGAGAGGGAGCTTGGAGAGCAGTTAAAGACAAACTTTTCCCAACTTTCACCAGAAAAAATTAGCAAATGATTAAGATCCTTTAAAATTTGATTTGAATCTTTGTATCTTTAGCTATCAGATTACAAAAAGCTTTTATCCATTTGTTTTCATTTATCTAATTATCTAATACACCATGATATGAAAACATGAGTTACTGTATACCCACTGTAACTTTTTGGAAACCCCTCCTATAGAGAAAGTAAAGACAAGAGTACTTGGGAACATCTAAAATGGGATATTGTAATCAATCCTAAATCCACATATCACCAGGCTTGGGTTCTAGTTTCATCACCGGGAGGAATATAGAAGACTTCCTGCTGGAATACTTCAAATCCACCAGCAGATCTTATTCTTGTCTTAAGGAAATAGTTTAATGCAAGCACACAATCTAAAAATAGGATCCTTTAGTGCCAATACTCAGGCAACTGACATCTGACAGTTAGTTTGCATTTTAAAAGCAGTCGTCAGTGTGGAAGTTGTTACTGACTGAGTAAGAGTGGACGTTAGCTGTTCTGAGAGTTGAGTTGTTTGAAAGTTAGATGAAGCATAAAGTTTGTAGGAACCTGTGAAGATGGCTGTTAGATGTCTTCAAAAAATGAGACGCTAAATGTATTAAACCAATGTTTATCTTTTAGCTTTATGCATGTTCCATAGTTCTAACACATTATCATAAAAAAAGAGATTTTTTTAACTGTTTTAATGGATGTGATCGGAAAATAAAATTTTTTTGTGATATAGTGCCCAACACATGTTAGGGTGCGCAAAGAGGGTGAGTTTAGTGAGCCATATCTTAACTCATAAAGGACATGTGGTCAAACTCTTATTGGTGGGATTTTGTTTAAAGATGATTATGGAGGATTTTAGTATATCTGAAGTTCATAACCACTAATAACTATTAGTGGTTATGTATGAATGAACATCAGTAATCATTTTGTCACTGTACTCACTTGTTGACAAGCTGAAAGTCAAGCTGTGACTCAAACCTTATAAACTTTTAAAATTCCTTTAAAAACTCCCTTCTTAAAAGAACAAAACTTGGAGAAACACATTCTAATGGAATTTGATGAGTTTTGTTTCTAGTCTATTATAATTAACTTCTACTATATTCGTATTTGCTTAAAAAATACATTTAAGGTTATGGATTTGAGAATGCAATTTGATGTTACATTCTTCATATTTTTTACATTTAAAGTTATTTTCTTGCTAACATTAAAAGTTTGCATCAAATTCAGTTGTATACTCTGTAAATGCAGACATTTGGCTCCTCTCTGCGCGATGGTCAACATTGGCAGCAGGTGCACCGTGGGGAGGATCAACCAGGAGGCAGGGCCACCACCAGGAAATGACCCCAGCAACAGAAACAATGAAAAAAATCCAGGGTTTTGGAGCTTTGAAAATATGAAGTGACAAAGGGTGGCCTTTGTGTGGGGAATTGACATGGTACCAGGCTGACACTGTGCACCCTCTAGGGGTTGATCTTCCAGTCAAGATCAAATGCCAAAACTAGGTCAGGGGGAAAAGAGAAATGGAGTTAGAAGGCAAATAGGGAGATATTGTTGTGTTAAGAAGAGTTCAACACCTTTAATATGTTTAGAGGACCGATATCATCCAACCATTTGGTTTTAGCCAAAGAGAAAGATGAAAATTTTATTAGACATGTATGTTTAGCCAATAGAGATATGAAGTGTTGTGGTTTTGTTGTCAGTGTTGGTTTGGTCCATACCGTTCAGCAGACACCTGTGGTTCTTAACCCTTGCAAATAAACGGAAACTACCGCTTGTCAGGCAGCAAATCAACTTTACAGTTATTTAAAGTGAGGGGTAGAAATAAGGGAAACTCTGTTTTTATAACTTTGTTGAACTTGATTATGGGAATTTAACGCCACATACTGTTGTGTTTAAATAAGTTGAGATCTAAAGGGAAGCTCATAGTGTTGTTGCACATTTACGGATGTTTTAAAGAGTTTATTTAGTTTAATTGTAATGGAAATCTGCAGCCTAGAAAGGATTGTAATGCAGGGGTAGCTCAAGAGTTTTGAGGAGTTTCAGCAGATGTGGACATTAGTCGGAGTTGGAGCTTCCGGAGCCACCACACACATAAATAAAAAAAATGGCTACTACTTTTTATTTCTTCTGTTTGGATTATCCTACACCAGACTCACCAGAATTTTTATATCTTGGCTAAGGAGAAAGGGGATTGGACATCTGATTGGTTCAAACCTGTTCAACTGACCATGATGAAATAAATTTTCCATTTCACATAAAAAATTAGGGTAAATTTCAGACACTAATTTCCACAGTAAGGGATGATCTGGAGAGTCTTGTCCACTTTACTTAAAAAGGCGGTCCTGTCTCCCACATGCATTTGTAGCAAGTTGGAGGAAGTCTAGATACAGACCATACTTTTTTATATTTTACTGTAATCTACATATAACCAAATCATCATCTAAAAATCATCTAAAACGCCAGCACAACCTTAACACTCAGAAAACTGTCCCCATTGGACACATGGTCACATCCTTCGGGAGGTTTAGCCTCACTGGTGGCCTTGTACATCTCTAGAGTCAGCAGCTGAAACTTGTTTTGTACTACTACTACTATTACTACTGGGCTCCTCCACAGATCTCCACAGATCATGGCTCTTTTTCCTCCCATCTCCTCTGCTTCTGGTAAAGATAAGGGAGATAAATAATTTGCCACATTCAACTGCTAAGTCACAAAAAAATCATCACTGTGATCACTTATAATGTTTGTGTGGCTGTCACTTCTGCCATTAGTCAGTCCCAGCCCTCATGCATCTGTCCTTCCCTGGTTTGCTGAGTATCCTCTCATGCTTTTACCGCAGCAGATGATGGAGAAAGAGATCACGTGCTCCACAATAGACTTAATAAAAATATGCAGCATCTTTTTGCAAACACCGAAGGATCTAAGCTTCCTTAAGGATTACAGTCTGCCCTGTCCCTTCTTGTAAACGGCTTCACTGTTACCTCACCAGTCTAATTTGTTGTCCAGGTAAACACAGAGGTATTTATACTCCTTCACCACCTCCACATCTTCTCCCATGATGTTAATGGGATTTAGTTTGTTCCTGTTTCTTCCGAAATCTACAGCCATCTCCCTTGTTTTTTTGACGGGATCAGATGATTGTTTCCATGCCTCAGAGCTGTTAACCAGCTCTCCATACTCAGCATCTTATCCATCCTTGATGTATTTCTTCAGGTAACATGACTATGTCTGGTACTGGAAGTCCGAGGTGTAGAGAGTAAAAACTAATGGTGAGAGTACTGTCCCCTGTAGTGCTCCTGAGCTGCGGACTACTTGATCATACAGTTGACCCTTCCCTCTAACAAACTGTAATCTGTTTGTCAGGTAGTCTTTAATCCAGGCAAATGTTGATGCCTCCACTTGAGTCTTTTGGAGTTTCTTGTAAAGTAAATCAGGCTGAATCGTGATAAATGCACTGGAGAAATCAAAGAACACAATCCTACCATGCTGTCTGCCTTGTCTAAATGATGATGGGTTTTTTAAGCAGGTGTATAATGGCACCTTGAACTTCAACTCGGGAAGGTGTTCCACATCACTGGAACTGTCTATTGGGTCAGACTAAGGTTGAAAAGATGCTGTACAATCCCACAAAGCTGCACTACACAGACCTTCAGGACTCTGAGGCTGACACCATCAGGACCTGGTGACTTGTTACAATTCAGTCTCTCTGGTTGCCTATTTACTTGACTTCTAGAGATGGACAGATGAAAGGCAGAGAGAACAGCACCATCCTCTGTTTTGGCTGACAACAAACTCATGGAAGCAGAAGAGCCAATGGCAGAGGAGGGCAGGATCACCATGTGACTATGAGCTGGAGAGAAAGATGCTGGGCTTGTTACTGAACTGAACCTTTTGAACAATATATTGAGTTCATTGGCTCTGTCTAGACTTCCACCTGTCTGATCATCCTTCTGCTTAAAGCCTGTTATGTTCTTCATCCCTGACCACACATCTCTGATATGTTCTGCTGGAGCTTGTTTTCCAGGCTCCTTCTGTATGCCTAACTCATTTCTCTTATCTTGACCTTAAGTTGTTACTGTATACTTCTCAATAATTCTCTGTCTCCCTTCTTAAAGGGTTGTTTTTTTTTCTCATTGAGCAGTTGCTTTAGATCACACCCAATGTTTATTATTTGAGAGGCATTTCAATGTTCTGGTAGAGATGGTGTTATCTAAACAGAAGTTTATGTAGTCAGTCACACACTCAGTCATTGCATTGATGTCCTCTCCATGTGGCTGACACTGAGCATCCCTGTGCATCTGTAGCCTCAAAACAACTTTGTAGGGCTTCTTCTGTGTCCTTTTACCACATTCTTACAGTTCATTTTAATGGCCTATACTCTGAGCAGAGAAAAACAAGATTTGAATCGAACTTCACAAGAGGAGGTCTTACTTTAGAAATTTAGGAGTCCTTCATGTTTGCATAAAACAAGTTCACAGTCTTGTTTTGTCTGGTACAGCAGCTGACAAACTGTTGGAACTTTGACGGTGTAGCAGAGAGTGAGGCATGATTGAAATCACCAGTTATAACCACAAATGCATTTGGGTGTTTTATCTGTAGCTTAGAAACAACGGAAGTGATTATATCACATGCAGTGTCAGCAATGGCAGAAGGTTGAATGTAAACAATTATTAAAAGAAAACTGGTAAACTCTCTGGGCAGATAATATAGCCGAAAACCAACTGCCAACAGTTCAATATGTGGGCTGAGTGGCAAATCTTAACAGTAACATGCCCTGGTTGACATCTATTGTTCAAAAGCACGTCTAACCCACCTCCTTTGAGTTTTCCAGTCTTCTTTAAATTTCTGTCTGCTTGTATGGTCAGAAAGCCCAGCAGAGAGACTCAGGAGTCTGAGATGTGATTCCACAGCCAATTTTCAGTAAAACACATAATGCTGCACTGCCAATATTCTGGTTGGGTCATTGCTAGGGCTTGGAGTTCTTACAGCTTGTTTCCTAAAGATCTCACATTGACCACAATGAAGGATGGAAAGGATGGTTTAAATTCCTTCTCCCTCACTTCTGCTTTGACAATATCAAAAGTTGAAATCAGAAAGCTTATTTCAGGTAAAACACAAACACGTGCAAAAACAAGTGCCAGGGACCACTGGCATAAGAGAAAGTTGAATGGAAGCTAATAACCATATCACCTCCTTTGTAGGATGTGAAATCAGAAGGGAGTCACTCTCATTATATTCCTGATATTTGACTTCAACAAAGCCAAGCCACTCTCTTGATCTCATCTGCCATTGTACACAAGGGACTGGCCCAGGACAAGAGCAGGATACTCCTCCAGATGTGCATCAGTGGCATCTGTACACTGTTGGGATCCGGAGCCTGTCGCTCCATCTTTCCTCCAGCAGAGTGCGCCTTGGGTCTCCTGGGCTGGAGCCCTC
>JAUZNJ010031777.1:0-14040 GCA_034780135.1 Jordanella pulchra | reverse complement strand
AGATGGTGGATTTAGCTAACTCTCTTAGAATGACAAGAAAAGTTTCTTGTAAGTCTTCAGCAGGTTTGTAGGTTGTATTTTAGCCCAATCCTATATAGCAGTGATGTTTTGGGGCAACACTTACTTTCAATCCCCACATTTTTTTCTGTTGGATTGAGGTCAGGAGACTGGCGAGGTCCCTCCTTGACTTTGACATTTTTATAATGGAGCCACTTGTTTTGTGTGATTCATTTAATTGTCATGATTGGAGATCCAGCCATGATCCATCTTCACAAGTGGAATGAGATTTTGGTTTAAAATCTCAAGAAACATTTTTCAGTTTATTCTTCCCTTAACACCAATCAGTCATCCTGTCCCCTTTGCAGAAAACAGTTCAAAAACATGACGTTTTCCAACACCATGCTTCAGTAAATATGGTCTTCTTGGGATGCAATCTAAAATCCTTGTTGGTATATTAGTTGGCAAGTTTATTTTTAAAATACCAAAATTATTTAAATAACATCAAATAATTCTATTTTGATCCCTATCCCTTTGATCCTAAACTATTATTATTAGGCCATCACACTGGATTCAACTCTGGCATTTGTTTTGACCATGATAGATGGTTGTTTTGACCATGTCTCAAACAACCATGGCTGTTTAGACCATTTTATGATTCATACAAATAGTGTACCAACCAAGCTATGTGTGTTTACTGGGATTACAAGCTGAAATAGAACAAACAAAAAAACAACATTTAAAACAGGGTTTTAATTCATTTTTATTTTTAATAGTTTTACCTAAACACACCTTTCATTGCACAACTGCAACTAGACTGACTCCTGCACAATTGCCTGCTGGGGTCCAAGAACATTTGAACACAAGTAGGGAATAGAGACAAGACCACCAATCCTCAAAGCATCAGATAACCACTCTATCACGGAGCTGCAGCCATCCCATGGTAACATATTGGGGTAACACCATCTGTTGTTCATAAGCATTGCAGTGCTTCTGGCCTCATTTTTGGCAAGGTGTCTGCAGCCACTTCTATCCCAAAAAGTTTAAATGTTGGAAAGAACAGCCCTGTCTGGGATATGTTCCTGCAATCATGTCTCATTGAAACACTTTTTTTCATTTCCCACAGTCCCATTATATTGTTGTCAATGTTCCAAAATGTTCTACTTCGTCTGCCAGTGACCTTGCATTGCTTTAATAAGTTAGTGCAAGTAGTAGTTTAAGCCTCCTCAGAGTTACTCTTAACCATGCTGCTGTTCTCCATCCACAGCATCTCCCCTATAACCTTTAAGGTATGTTGGGGTCTTGTTCCTGATTTTAATTAGCCTTTTGACTGTGTTCCCAGCACTGTTGTTTGTATAGTTCCTAAAAAAATACACCCCCACCCCCCACCCCCAAAAAAAGCGACATTCAAAATGGTAGAAAAATCAGCAGAATCCATGCAGTGTAATAACTTACTAAACGGAATTTTTAAAAAATCCCCAGCAAAGCCTAAAATGATATTCAAAATAATTAAAAGATCCTAAGACATATGGGACCACCAGGTCCCATCACATGTTTTTGTTGATCTTACACTTTTACTTTCCATCCTTTTAACATACTGATTCTCTTCTTTTTCAGCTAATTATTTGGGTATGCCTTTTTATCATTCACAAATGAGAAAATTATCACTACCATCTAAATTCTAATTTAAAGCTCTGGCTAGTGTGTGTGATGGTGGAGGGATGACAAGGCGAATGGACATAACTGAAGAGTACTTAGCATTTATAAAAAAAACTGGACAGCAGGTGTTCATGCAGGTGTGTTAAAGTATGCAAGTCTGAAATCTTGATGTCATATAATCATTTCATTATGAGTATACAGTGGGGCAAAAAGTATTTAGTCAGCGACCAATTGTGCAAGTTCTCCCCTTGTCTCTCATAGTTGAGGTATATCTATGATGAAAATTACAGGTCTCTCTCATCTTTTTAAGTGGGAAAAAATGCTTAATTGGTGGCTGCCTAAATACTTTTTTGCCCCACTGTATATGACTTTTAAAGTTGTTTGTGATTGGCGAAATTATATCTACTAAGAAGGAATAAAACATGATCAAATCTAATATAGAGGTAGTGATCACAGATGGGGATGGTGCCAGTATATTCTGAGCTGAGCGATGGCAGATGTGTGGAATGAATTAATTTACAACTTAATCAGGTTAATTCAATTTCCAATAAACTGCACCAAATTTGGGTAATATTATAGAGATGCCTAAACCAGAGTAAGTTCTCTTGAAACAAAGTACAACTCTATTATATATCACTATAGAGACTTTTTCTTCCAAGCAACTCATCTGTAATGTGCAGATGCCTGGGTAATGGCCTGGTTGGACTCACTCAGTCTAATAAAACAAAATCTAAGCTTGGAAATGATAACAAAATGGCACAATGTGGAATTGGTGGCTTTGGTGAGTAAGTCTAGCTAACTGTCCCAACATTTAATATCCCTCAAATGGGAATTGATATGAAAACTAATAATAAAAACTGATAATAAAAACTTGCATAAAACTGAAATGCTGCAACTTAATTCTTAAGCCTGTGCACCTCTGCTCTCATTTAAATTCATAGCATTTGTAATTGATATAAATTGTGTACATTATAAAAAGATTTTGTAAAAAATTTTGTTAGGTTGTTGCCTTTGGCTCATTTGATAATATGTCAGACTTACATTTCATATATAGTTCCTCTACTTGTGATAAGACATGATTTCTGACCCAGCAGTGGGTAAAGTGTCCTTGGCAGAAAACTGCTTGGCCGAACTCTAGCCCTAACCTGAAAAGGAACAACTGGTCATCGTTGGCTAAAAATAAATTAATTATGTAGTTAAGAGAGCCCAAATTTTAAACTATAATTAATAAAGTTAAGAACACAAAAACAACAAATAATACACTAGCAGGACATGGTAATCTTTTAGAAAACATTGGATTTACTGTCATATAAATAAAAAACAAATATAAGTGGAATTTCTTCTTGGATTAAAATTTATTTGATGTAATATTTTTCTATTTCCTACTTTATTTACGCACCACCACCCCCCACCCCCCCCCCCCACCCCACCCCCCCCACCGCAAAAAAGGGTTTTACACCAGAAACATGTATTTCACAGCTAAAAACCTCATTTTACATGAAGATGAAAATTACAGATAATGGAAAATAGAGGCAACAACAGTCTTCATTAACAGACAACAAAACTGGCTTTGCACTAATTACTGTGGTGTACTCTATTTATCGTGTCAGTTTGTCAAAGCATAATAACCTGAGGCATAGCTGGATGAAAAAATATCAGCTAAAGACGAATCCAAAGCTGTTCCACAGTTGCTAATGGAATGGTTTAGATTGTCAACAAGAATGTCATGGTCAGAAGCTTGAATGCAGCTTTTAGGTCAAGCAGCACTAATGCAGTGCACTCACCAGCTCTGGCAAGTATCAAGAGGTCATTAGTGACCCATAGAAGCAGATGTGCTGCTGACGAAAGCTTTACTGTGTAAGTGGTTGTTTGGTCTGATTGTAAAAGCTGTGAGCTGTCAAATTTTCAATGAGATCTCAGGCTGTGGTGCAGACAGAACATAAAACAATTATACAATCACAGCAGGGCCTAACATCTTGTAACAAAATCTATCCTCTCGCAAATGTGCTATTTAGTAGAAATTATCCTGAATAAGAACAAGGAAAATAAAAGAAAAAAAATCTTTAAAAAATCTGTCAAAATGTTTCTACCACAGGAAATTTTAAATTTTGTACCAGATGTAAATTGAACAATCGTTGCTTCCTTTTCAACATTTGTATTCATGTTAAGAAGTCTATGTGGTCTACAGAATCAAGGGGAAGACTGCTGACTGGAGTGACGTCCAGCAGATCTCCGCTGCATCATAAAGTCATTGTTAACAAGCAGAGGGTCACCGTGCTGTATTCAAGCACATTAACAGAAAATGAAGAGTAAGGGAGAAGTGTCGATGCACTTTATTCGCCCACCTTGCTTTAAACAAAAAATGATTTGAGTTTAGTTGGCAAATAGATTTTATGTCTAATGTTTTTTCCCTCATCTTATTGTCCCACACTGCCAAGTTAATTTCTAAAGACTCGCAGCTGTGCAGGAAACCACAGTTCCACTTGTGAATTGTGAATGCCCAGTGGGAGCTCATAGGAAGCTAGTCTTTTCTGGTTCATGAAACAAAGTACTATTATCATTATTCATTTATACATTTTTGGTAATAGGTTTTCATAGAAAACCAGAAGATGCCCGCTTACATAGATGATCATCTTATCACAAAGAAAACAACAAACCACAGGACTGGCTAAACAATCTTGCAAAACAAAATATATTTAACATTCCTGAAAAGGAGTGAAAATTACTTCTGACCACAGTTATAGCACAAAACTTTAGAAGAACAGGGATTTGTACTAATTCAAGCTGCTAGGATCATAGTGACTATTACTGGAGCAAATTAAAATGATTGAGGATTCTGATTGATGGTGATGTAAAAACGATTACTTCCCAGGACTTGGGATATCAGTAGCCAGCTCAGGACTAAAATAGTTATTAAAGTGGTTTTAAATAACTTTCAATTTTGTCGGTTTTAGCTCCACCCAGTGGAAGCCGGATTGTTTTGCCAGAAGAAATACAGCATTTTCCATGAGAACCAGCGCATAGCATGGTAAAATCCTGATCTCATGTTCACTTTCAATTGGATTGAACAGCATTTCTGTTTGATAATTTCACAGTAAACACAAATGTAGATCCCAGCAAGAAGGCTACTGCAGTAGAAATGTTCTATTGGTTAATCACAACTTGGTACGATTGTAGCAACATTTCTTATCTGATTTTCATGTCTCAAATCAAAGCTGAAAAATTGCAGATTCATATAAATATGAACTCTCTAAAAATAAATCCATAAGCATTGTGGAAACTAAGCATTATAGTTTCAATGGAACCAAGCTATGCTATTAAATGCTTTCAGTAGTTGTTAACAGTTACCACAAGTCTGTATGTGGTGAGATCATACCATGTTTCATATTCAAAGCTTATTCAAAGCTATGTTTCTTCTCCAATTCTGAGCCAAAGTGCCATGAATCTGTGCACTAGTGTTGGTCTGTTTAATCATTACACACACCTAGTCACTCTGGTCTGCTCCCCATTCCCTCAGTTCCACCTGTTCGCCTGCCTATATAACCTCCGTTCAGACCAGACACTATTGCCAGATTACTATGAGTGAGTGAGTTTTGTCCAGCATTTTTAATTCCATTCTGCCTAACTGTTCTGACCTTAGTTTTCCTCCTGATATCTAAACAATCTTAACCCCTTCCGGCCCTTCATATGTGTGGTTTTGGATTTTCACCTGTTTTGTGCTCTGACCCCGCTTTGGATTGTTTCTGGATCTTTGATTGCCCTGCTCTGACCCCAAACCTGTCTTTGACCCGGAACTCTGGTTTCTCCCCTCTAATCATTCTGCCTTTGTCTATTCTCACAGATCTGAACCATTGTATTCCCCTTAACCAATGAGCGACTCAAACTTCAGACCTACCCGAAAGGATTCCACAAACCACGCGTAAATATTTTCTTTATCCATTCTGCCTGGTCACCAAGGTTAAAATACTTCTTCCAGAAGTGCTGGTTGCCAAACCTGACAAATCCAATGAATGCACATGTTAAAAACACTGTTCAAATTTTTCCCCGTTGTCTTGTTGTATTCTGGGTCCTTCGTTTCTGGTTGTTACACAATGATCCACAGTCTGCTGAGAGGATGGCTGTGGTTTTGAGCTGGTCAGTGAGCCATAGTCTAATTGTTCCGGAGATGTGTACCACAGCCACTTACTGTTAAAGCATGTGGAAAACAAATAGTTAGATTAATAGATTGACCTCGACCTGCGGCGTTTAAGATAAAGCCTACAGCGAGGAGCCTGTGAGGACAGAGCACCATCTGGACATCAGTGAGTTGCCATTCATAGAAGTTTTTCGTTTGATCAACTACTTCACCCAAGAATCAAAGCTGCTCATTGTAGCTCCATCTACTGTACTTGTCTGTCCGCACCCCAAAAAGATCTAAAGCCTCTCCTTACCAGTCGGCCTTAGATAGTTACTGTAGGATTTTTAGTCAAACTTTATCTTGATATTTAAATTTTAAATTTGCTCATTTATTGTTGTTACTAATCCGCTGCTAAAAGCATACTAATTAAAGAAGCTCATACAGTTTTTTGTAAATGTGTGGACATTGGATTAATTTACTCCACTTTTTATTGAGTTCTTTAATGGTTTTACAATAGTCTTGGTACACTGTTAATACAATTATTGTGAGGTTTTTAAAGGTTGCATGTAGCAAAACTTTAACCACTATTAAGCATTTTTTTCTTTGGATAAACTTTACATGCACAAGTGCACTTTTCACAAACAACTACAGGTACTGGTTCCGGGCACTTAGAGATTGACTTTCATACAGAAAGCTCGTGTTGTTATCTTCAGGCAACACAGAGTACATGTCAGATTAAATAATGCTACTTACGCTTTGGCAATAGTATCTAGGTGTTAATTTGTTGTATGTCTCGTTCCATATAAGTTGGTTGTGCTGTTCTTTTTGGATCTCTTTACAGGTGGTAAAGCAGACTGAAGTTGTTTTTATCATTGTCTCCCTTTTTTTTATCTCCTGTCTCTTTCATCTTTTCTCTTTTTTCTGTTGTATCTTTCCTGTTCTACTTTCATTGCGGTGTCCATATAATCTTTAAATTACTCTGTATAATTATAATAAAGCAGTTTGTATGCATAAAACAAGTGGAACACTGGCGATAGCCCTACTGCTCCACTTGTGAAAGCAAAATCTGTTGGGCTCTGATTGGCATCAAGACAATTATTCTTATTGCCACATCGCCAGACAGGACACTGTAAAAAATAAAAATAAAAAAAAAATTAAACCCTTAGAGGCTTTTGGCCAATAAAATATTAATGATCCAAATAACAAATGCCTTATTTCAGCAGACTTCAGGCAACTATTTTTTTCCTTTGTTTGTCCCAGACTAAATTTTGGGCTTTTAAAAGCTGTCAGGCAAAATTAACATAAACTGAACAATAGTACTATATATAATAGAATTAGATTTTTTTTTTAGCTGTTTATCTCAGCTACTGAAAAAAATGACTTTGTAATTCACTGAGGTGCACCTGTAACTGAGGGAAGTCTGTAAGATTTGAATACAGCTGGATGGAACTAATGCTCAAGAGACCTTATATTAAAGGAGACCCACTTTAAGCCTTTCTCCCTCTTGTGACTGATTTAAAGAAAGCTGTAGGGATTACTGTTGGATTTGGAATATTCCCTTAAATCTAATAACATATAAATTAAAGCTTGGTAGGTAAATTAAATAAGAATTTCACTCAAACACCATAATTCACTATATTGTTATAGAATTTTAAAATGAAACTGGATTGTTAGGCAGATTATCTTGGTTTTAAAACCGAATAACAATATTTAGAGCCAATAGCTACTGAATGAAAGAGGTGTAGCAGAGTGAATTTGCCACTGTGGTAAAGAGATCATACAGGAGGGAGCAGTAAGTGCTCTGGGTAACAAGAACACTTCTGATAAAAGCTTACACACACTAACATTAGGTGATATATGATGGCCCCTCTATTGCCAAACAGGTACAGGGGAAGGATTCCTGCAGAGTTAACAACAGAATGCAAATTAATATCTACTGTTGCCACATGCTCATCGGGACTGAATCCTGCAACAGAACCTAGTTGAAATCTGCCATATTTCTTTTGATAAAAAACTTAACCAGGCTGACTGTATGATCTTATTGAATCGTCGCTGTAAAGTGACTTGTGATTATGTGTTGTGAATTGGTGCAAAATAAATCAACTGAATTGAATTAAATACAACATGGACACAACAGAAACTCAAAATCTAAGGATTTATGATTATTGCCTAGAATTTCCACAATTTTACATTTCATATACGTCTTCAGTTTAATGTAGTCTATCCTTGTAAAAGCCATATAACTGTGATAGTGTGGTCCTGTCACAGTTACTGTATATGGTCATGGAGTGGCGTACATGGCGATATAGGTGTCCCTTTGATTCACTGGCAATTATGCATGAGTTACACCTGGGAGACTCTGGGATCAAATCTCACCCGGACCCTTTGTTTTGTACCTTGCCATATAAGTTTTTTTAGTAGGCCTTAAGAAATATATTTTCTAAGGTGAAAAACAAGCATACAGTTCTCTATGTGAAAATGTCAGTATTAATTTTTACTTTAACTTTATATTACTACATTTTAATTTTCAAGGACTTTTTAAAGTTTTTTTTTTTATTTATTTTATTGTACCCTGATCAGAAACTTGCTCGAATTTGAAGATTTATCATGTTTTTATTTATGGTTGCTAGACTGGAAAATTCAGTTTTGTGCAAGTTTTTATGATCGGTTTTTGTTAGTTTTCATATCAATTCCCATTTGAGGGATATTAAATGTTGGGACAATTAGCTAGACTTACTCACCAAGGCCACCAATTCCACATTGTGCCATTTTGTTATCATTTCCAAGCTTAGATTTTTTTTTTATTAGACTGAGTGAGTCCAACCAGGGCATTACCCAGGCATCTGCACCTTACAGATGAGTTGCTTGGAAGAAAAGGCTTTCTGTTCACTTAAAAATCTTTGTGTCGCTATAGTGATATATATGCAGTTGTACTTTGTTTCAGGAGAACTTACCCTGGTTTTAGGCATCTCTATAATGTTGACCAAATTTGGTGCAATTTAATGGAAATATAATTAACCTGATGAAGCTGTAAATTAATTCATTCCACACATCTGCCATCGCTCGGCTCAGAATATACTGGCACCATCCCCATCTGTGATAACTACCTCTATATTAGATTTGATCATGTTTGTATTCCTTCTTAGCAGATGTAATTTCTCCAATCACAAACAACTTTAAAAGCCATATACTGTATACATGTTATGGTTGTAAAAGTTGAGATGAAATATACAATTAGCAAAAAGGTTTCACTGAAAAATAGAATTAACTGACTTGCAGGTTTGAATTATTCATGTTTTAATTTTTGTGTATTAGTTATATGCTTGCTTGTTGATTTTCTTTGTCCATCAGTTCATTAATATTTCGCGGGATGTGTTTATCAATAATCATTTTGTAAACTATTTCATTCTTATAAACATGCAGCTGTGGAAAAAACATTGTGAAAAGGTATGTGTTTCAGAAAAAAAGATTAATAAAAAAAACATTTTGACTTTATTATATTTTTACCATATGTCCATTAAAGTGGCTTGTAGTGCAATGATTTATACAGAAAACTTGGCATTTCAGTAGCAATTGTTATACAGAAATATGTGCTAAGGGAAGTAGGAGCTTGAAATGATCTGCTTCACTAACCTGCAGCATCGAGAAGCTGAAGGAGAAACAGCATCTACAGTGTCAGAGTAGGTATAAATGGTCAGAAGAATTGGTATAACCAAGACACTGCTCAAAGGTGGAAATAATAAAAATGTAATGACAAATTCAGGGGTGAAAAAGATACAGTAGTGTAGTATAGTGGTGTGTAAAATTCTGTTCTGCTGCTTCTTCTAATATGTAAGCTTGTGGTCTGTGCCCTACTCTTTCCCTTAGAGATGACCACAATATTAGGTACAACAGAGCAAATAGGCACAGAGTATGAAATGCTGCAAACACTGTGTGGCAGTAGTCAGCTTTTCTAATATCTGTGCAAAATATGAATGCATTAATCATGTTAACCAGCCTTTGGGTTTAGGCATGTGTCCTGAAAGAACAGTGATAGGTTGCTGGTGATGAGACGCCAGGTAGGCGGTAGAAATGTAACAAGTAAGGCCAGGAGGAAGGCATATCTTTGTTCACAAACAAGGTGACAGATGACATTAGGGAGAGAATAGTGAATTTCTATTGGCACAGGCTTACCATCTGACAGAGAGTTTGAGGAGAGATTAAAGACAAAGTTATAGTGACACTTTCGGTTGTTGCATCGGGCTTCGCTGATGCCGTGTGAGCCTGAGCACTTATAAGTGTTCATACTTGGGGCAGAAGGTGGTACAGTATTCTTTGTAAATACATGGGGTACTGCATTACACAGTGCATACAAAGCAGAAATGGGCACATGCACAACTGCTATTTTTTTTTCTAATGGCAAGGCAAGTTGATTTGTATACCATGTTTCAGCACGTCTCAAAGGGTTTATCGACTTGATTAGTTTTTTTTTTTTTTGGTTTCAAGGACTAAATGTGGTGTCTGTGACATTTCAGATGCATAGTGTTTACCGTGGGCCGTGTCATCAAATAGGGGGAGCTTGAGCAGCTTGAAGATAAAACTTCACCCACATCAAAAAAATCTGCAAATTGACTGAATGGTTAGTGCTTCATTAGTGCACTTTTGTGAAGATTTTGTCAAGTTAAAACTATAATTTGTTTTAGGGATATTGAAGATTATTCTTTAGGTCATCCAGACAACAACTTTCCCCCCATTATGCTCTGCATTTAATCAATGTGGTATACTTATTCAGTGTTACATCAGTGCAGATTTGTGCATGTAAAATTGTCATTTGTGCTGCTTTGGTTTTTCAAACATAAGCATTTTTTATTTCAGCTGAAGATGTCACTATCCAAGCAGATTTTAGTGCTGCCCTCGTTTCCGAATATTAAGCAATTGCATAACATACTATGGCATTCCCGTGCTGCACTGAATATAACTGTGGGCATGTTGACGTTATTTAGTGGGTGAAATGATTGTTTTAACATATTTAGTAGTTCAAAAGCTTCCCAGATCCTTTAACCTGGATCTGCCTTTGCCCTTGACAACTCCATAGCATTTACTGTCGAAATCTTGCTATCAGCACTTGATAATAAAATGATGGGTGAAACGAAGAATTACAAACTGCTAATTTTTTTTAACTCTTTTAGTGCACAACTTTTGAATCAGCTTGAGAAGACCATGAATTTGGGGAAAAGCCCCAGAAACACTCAATAAGTAGTCCATTTTGATTCATCCAGAGCTGTGTCTGGTAATCGCTAGTAATGATTGAAATTACCAGTGATTGTCACAAATACATTTGGCTGTTGTGTCTCTAGCTCAGCAACAACGGAACTGATTATATCACATGCAGTTTCGGCAATGGCGGAAGGTTGAATCTAAATGGTGATTAACAGAAAACTAGTAAACTCTGTGGACAGATATTATGGCAGAAAACCAACTGCCAACAGTTCAATATCTGGGCTGTAGTGACCAATCTTCACAGTGACATGCCTGGATGACTCCATCTAGTGTTCACAAGCACTGCTGACCCACCTCCTTTGAGTTTTTTAGTCTTCTTTAAATCTGTCTGCTCGTATGGTCATAAAGTCTGGTAGAGAGATGCAGAAGCCTCAGATGTGATCCCAAAGCCAAGTTTCAGTAAAAAACATAGTGCTGCATTGCCAATATTCTGGCTAGGGCTTGAAGTTCCTCCAACTTGTTTTCTAAAGATCTCACATTGCCAATGATGATTGATGGAAGAGATGGTTTAAATTTCTATTTCCTCTCTCCTTGCACTTGCTCTGCATCCTCCTTTTTAACTCAGCTGGTACTTCCAGAAATGGCTGGTGCATTATTTCACCTTTTAGGGTGTAAAAAAATCAACTTATGGTTGTTGTGGTTGCGTATCATAACAGGTTTCCCAAAAGGACAAAAATATCTTCAAGATCCCTCCAGTTTCGCAGCACTCAACAACAGAGGCAAAAAAAAAATACATCAGAAAAAATACACTGTAATCCAAAAACCATTGAACTAGAGTTCTCTCAAAAAATATCAGTCAAGCTAGTAGAGCTACTCCAACATGTAGCCACCTCGAATAAATTCTTGAATGAATTCTAGAAAAAGCGGTTTACCACATTAATAGACCTCTACACATGCAGCTGACTGGGAAGCCAGAGACAAAGGACTTGAAGACTTGAATACATATACAGTATATGTACATATGTGTGGCCATGTTTTTGGCCATATGCTACATTCTGGGGACTTACAGGTACTTGTGTAGACCAACGATTGGTCCCTATGAGAAGTTCTCTTGTTGGGGTGGGGGTTAAGTTTAGGACTAAGGTGTGTATATAGTTTATGTTACGTTAGGGCTAAGCATGTGTTGGTAATGGTTAAGGTCAGGGTAATGGTTAGGGTTAGGCCATAGAAATAAGTGGGAAATGAATGAATGTAAATGGAAAGTCCACACAAGGATAGTGTGACACAACATTTGTATGTATTTGTGTGAGTAAAATACAAGTACAAAATGGAATAAGAATGCAAAGTAGAAAGAAAAATAATACATGACGTTATAAGAAAAGTGCAGTGTGTATACAGCCTCACAAAAATCTGCTTACATGAAAAAAAATGTTTTTATTACCAAAAAAAATTGAAGCTCATCCTGCTTCACAGTGCACCATTTAATTATGCCTGTGTGAAATAAGGCACCCTACTCCACCAAGAAAAGGTGTTAACATCTCCTGTTAACTGACAACAGTTTCACAAAGTAATTTTGCCTTCAAGTTTCCTATATTTTAACTGCACATTACAGATGGTGTCACCTCAAGATAGAATCTGAGATTTAAGAGAAAGGAAACAGGAAACAAAGAAGAAAAAATAGTCACTGAATGTAAAGCAAGAAAACTCAAACTGTTGAGGTAGTTCAAATAAAATTGTGCCAACAGTTTTTCAGGTATTTGTTGACTTTATTCACACAGCTGGGAAGACCCAGCTGCCTCATTTCTTCAAACACATCGCATGCCCCACACTGGCACTTAAGACAACGCACAAAATTTCTTTTTTTTTCTCTTGGTGTGAAAAAAAAATGCTGTCTTACCTTTCAGCACCAGCTTATTAATATGCGTCATCGCTAAAAGGGAAGAAGTGAAAATGTCTCATTTAAATTTTTCAATGTCTTGTAGATGGTTGGGGCCTCCATTAAAGGCACCTCTCTTTTTCATAAACACACAAGTACATGCTCACCATCATACATACAACCCCTGGCAGAGTTCCACGCAGCAACGCTGGACTCAGTGATTGAAAGGGTAGCACTGAATCTCAATCTGAGCACGTTTTTAGCAGGGCTGACATTTTGACTCATTGCTCCTTTTCTCTCCTGCGTTTTCATCCAAATGCTGAGTGGTTATTGGAATATCTTTGGTCTCCTTTTCTCTTATTTCTTTTTATGCCTAGGTTTCTGTCAGCTCCCTTAAATATATTATAACTAAATTGTAATTTCCCTATCTTAAAAGCGGTAATTATTTGGAGTCAAATGCGAACGAAAAAATCGATCACTCCTAACATAGAAAAAAGAAAAAGATACATATATTTACATTTTTAATTTTTTGAATCCAAAACAACTGATATGAGATACTTAAACTGTTACATGCACTAAAAGTTAAAAGAAATTCAGTCTGAAGAAAAACTGAGAGGGTTCTACGATTTGCCTTTTTTTATCAGCAGTAACAGCTGATTTGAAAAGGTGATGCTAGTAATGCAGAGAATGAGCAAGGATACGAGAAAACAGGAAATTTAAGCCATCTCCACTCTCAGTGATTATGGCCTACGAGATCTATAGGAAACAAGTTAGAAGAACTCCAAGCCCTAGAAAGGACTCAGCCAGAATATTGTCAACACAGAATTCTGCATTTTAATTAAACGTGGCTGATCATATCTTGGTCTTCAGCATCTCTATGCCAGGCTTTCTGGTCATACAAGAAGACAGAGATTAAAAGAAGACTAGAAAACTCAAGGTTGGCTGTGCTTGTAAACAACAGATGGTGTTATCTGTTGCACAACATGCTACTGTGAAGATTCACCACTGTTACCCAGATATTGAACTGTTTGGAGTTGTTTTCCAGCCATATTATATGCCTAAATAGTTTAACAGTGTGTTGTTGACAACTGTTGTTGTACAGTGGGGGGAACAAGTATTTGATACACTGTTGATTTTTCAGGTTTTCCACTTGCAAAGCATGTAGAAGACTAATTTTTATCATAGGTACTCT
>JAUZNJ010031776.1:0-39173 GCA_034780135.1 Jordanella pulchra | reverse complement strand
AGTGTGGGAAGGAAACAGAAAGCAGACACCAGAAGGTCACCTCGTCCATCACTGTCAGCCATGTCGACAAACAGCTGCCAAATGTCTCTGTTAATGTAACCGTGTGGGTGTGTGGGCTCTTACCTCTATAATATAGAGGACCACATTCTTATAGAAACAGTAGAGGATGCATTTTGTGACGCGATTGTAGCTCCATGCCCCGTGGACCAACAGGAGCTTCTCCAGATAGCAGAACTGAGAAGGTGGGAAGTTAAGAGACAAAAACGTTAGGGATTTCAGAAGGAAAAAAAAAATTGAATGGAAAACTGGATGAATTGTGTGAATAGAAGCGAGGCTCAATGAACAGGACTAGGATTAGATGAGCTACGCTGAAGTAGCTTTGGAATATGTTGCAGCTTTATCTGCGGTGCAACATCACTGTACTTTACATAATGGAAGCATTGCAATAGAACAGCATAAAAATCAGCCATCCATTCAGACTCTGTAAGTCAGTGATATACATGCAACAGTAAGATCCTGTTTATAGAGAAATGTTTCAATCAGCCGATTTCTCCCTGAACAATATTTTTCTATTGGTAACCTGCAGAAAGAGATGATGTTGAGCTTTGGCTCCCCTCATTTCTCATTCCAATTTACTACGATGTATGAAATCCAGTGCAGCCAGGTGGTGTCTAAAGTCATCTGATATGCAAAAAGAGCTCATCTATGTGAAAGTTTATTTCATTATGAATACCTCAAAGCACTAGTAATACATGCTGTCGTTTTTGATTGCTAAAAATCGCTAAATGAGGAGAAGTGGAAGGATTTTTTTTTTCATTCATTTCTGCAGGGACAGTTCTGCTAAACATTGTAACCTTCAGGCAACGGATGCTTCGTACACTCAGCTTCTAACCAAAGGCTAATTTAAAGTTATCTTCTGTCCTCACACAAACATATCCGTAAATAATATGTGATAAAATGTGAATTTAGTTTTCCTTAAAATGTTAAGTAAAATGAAAGAGCATTAATTGTTTATTGACCAAACTTTAACAATGCTGAACACGGAATAAAGGCCATCAATGTGAATCTGTGTGACATCTTTATTCTCCTCTCTGCTTGTGTTGTGACTTTTATAGCACTAACATACTTTAGATTGTAAAGGCCTGTTTATAGCAATGTTTCCTATGGGTAATATGATACTGCACTGATCTTTGTAAGGGAAATCTCCTTTCATTCCCTCCCCTAAGGTAAGGTTAAAGAGCAGGATTAGATGAAGAGTCAGTAACTGAAGACATTTCAACGGGATCAACAACTTTTGTTCTCCTTTTACAAACTGCTAATAATAACATTAATCAGCATATTGACCCAGTTCTAAACAAGCTAAATAGTTGTATATAAATTAATTCACAACTTAGTTTAAGGAAATCACTTTGCATTTTAATGGTTTTAAAGCTTTTAGTGTTGTTGTGGGAGTCTTTGATGCCAAGGACTGCTGTGTTAATCATATTGGATTGTTGACAAAAAGCACTTAATACTGTAAGCATCTTGTTTTCAAGACTGGTTGGTTGTTTTTATTTATTTTTTTCCCCTTGTTATAATTAGAGATGCAGAGAGAAATCAGTTTAAAGCCAGAAGTGGTTGATCTTTTCCAGATCAGTAAACACACACAGCATGGTTCTCCTGACAAGTTCCAGGTGGGGGTTTATTACATTGTAGAGAAATCATTTGTTTCAAAATAAGTTAGAAGAAAGCTACAGGAAAGAAAACTGTATTTGATGTGATTATTAAATAGGCTGAGACATGACTGTTGTTTATTCCCACTGTGAGAGAGTGAGTCTTTGGGATGACAAACAGGAAGGCCCAACAAACTACTTTATTTTGTCCATTTGAGATTTCAGACTCTGTCTTCCAAAGAATGCCATGGATTCGGGTATATTTGAGGCTTTTTAGAAATCTTAGAGTTCAGATAAGGGTCTTTGTTTTTTTTTTTTTTATTAATATTTGCAGAGACATTTGAACATGAACATTTGTTTTGAAAGAGTACAACATTATTGTAAAATAACGGCTTTGTGCAGTGTTACGTGACCTCATAAGAAAAAAACAACCGCTTGCAATGGGGGGAAAAAAAATAAATGTTTAACTTGAATTGTGTTCTTATATTATGGTTTCTAAAAGAGAAATCAGAATTGACATATAATGCTATTGCACCATTAAAGATTAATGAAAACAGAAGAAATTTGCCCAAAAATGATGATTAGTGCATCTCTGGTCATAAATGGTGTACGCTACTCAGTAGTTTTTCTATTTGCTACCTGGATGTTACTAAAGATGTTGCAGAAAAGTTTGTGTTCTGGCCGAACCTTTGAATGAATTAAAATGTGAATTAGGTCACAGGATTAATAACACCTCCTTGCATCTACCTCTATGCAGTGTTAGCTTATTGTCACGCGATGTATTTATATTTATTATGTATTGAACCAATTCTAAATGCTAGCAAAACCCTGCTAAGGAGAAAACAAATGGATTCTTGCAGTTGCTCCTGCTTTTCTGTCTGAAAACTGTTATTGCATTTATTGTTTTTTTTTTTGTCCTCTGAGAAATATCTTAGTATTTTGAAGGACAAAGAGTTTTTGAATAATGCATTCATTAGCCTTAAACAAATATTTGTCCAAATTTGTCTGTTAAAATGAACAAAATCTTGCGGCCATGTTTCTACGTCAAACCAACTACAGTGGTATTAGGTATATAAACTCCCCCGTTGGCTCTTTTCAGATATCAGATTGCTGTTTATGGTGAAGTACTTAGGAATCAACTTGACCAAGTCTGCTCCCACCTGTGCGATGGAGTAGTCAGAGGAGTTGGTGGCCTGCATGCCCTCGTTGCCGCTGATTCCCACTCCAACGTGAGCCGTCTGGATCATGCCCACATCGTTTGCACCGTCGCCTATCGCCAGAGTGATGGCTTTTACGTGCTTTTTCACCATGTCCACAATCTCTGACTTCTGCAGGGGAGACACTCTGCAGTGAACAGATGGAAATCAGCTGGTTAATAATAAATGGATGCAGCTGCCTGGACTGGGCAGGTAATTAGAGGCAGGAAGAACACAGGACTGTAAATGTATTGTAAAAAACAGAGGTAGAAAATCAGTCATTAGAAAAAACAAAGCCAGCTGAAAATGGAAAAACAGCTTAAGAAGCTGTTGAAATGCAGATTTTTACAAAGGCTTTAAAAAAATTGCAAACTTTTCTGCTTAACAGATCTGGTAAAACTCCTGCTTGATGTGTGCTGCATCCTAAATCTCTGGGAGCTTCCAGAGGTACTCCACCCTCTTGACCCGTATCACTGATACTCAGTTTATAACCGGTTCAGCCTCTTCACTGACAAAGGGAGACCACAGGAGGTTCAATTACAGGTGCTTCCCTGAAGGACGCTGAGGGAGGATGGTGAGTGTCAGGCTGCATCTACTGAGCCACTGAGGAGGTGACTTATAGGTACTGATGGGTGCTGATGGCTACATGTCACAAAACCTTTGATAATAAACATTAATGCCTTCATGTTTAACTTTGATATATATGAAGAAAAACATGAATAGGTTTCATTCATACTAAAAGCTGTTGATTGAGAAACAGAAAAGGTTTGGACCAGAGCCGCTGAATAGGAGACCAAAGTTAGGTTGCAAGGGTGTTTATTGGTCGGCGCCCCATTGAAAATACAGCCAGATTTGTGACAGACCAATAATTATTTCACAGAATACACTAACATAATGAAAAAGCTTACAGATCGAGAGGTTTTACTCCAGATTATAGTTCTAATATTTCTGTCTGTTGTTAGTTTTTTCTTTTTAAACTAAAGTCTGTTTCTTTCATATTCACTCGACTCATATGTAACGTTTATAGATCTTACCGTTTAGTTTACAAGATCAAAGACAAGCAGACCAACCTAAATGTCATTTTCTAATGCTAGCTAACTTCCTTTGAACCATTTAAGCTTTATAGCGTTGCCGTTGCTCTTTGAAACGTTGCCCATTGTCATCAATGGAGTTGTCAGAACTCTGCTATCAAGACTCTGGTTATCCCTTTATTTCATTCAAATGAAAAGTTGTTTGAATCAGCGTTAGACGATATTTCATAGGAGTGTCTTACAAACGCACTAATGCTACTTTAATTTTTTTTTTCGCATTACCATCATAAATTGCTATGCATATTTTTTTTTAGGATTTTAGGCAAGAAACCACCAAACCAATAATATACTGTCTTCAATTTGCTTCCTCAATCTAGCATGCATTTTTATTCAAATTGTTTGTCTGTAAATCTATTGCAAGGACAACCTTTTGTTGAGGTTACAGTTACAGTTGAATAGATATTAGATAGTACTGAATAGATATTATCTGCAAATAATCATTTTCATGTCCTACTGCAGGTTATAATAATGTAGGCCCTTAAAATATTGTTTGATGGTGTAACAATAGCTTTCTTAGCGACCTCTGAGGCCTTTAGAAAACAACTGGATTTATAGTGAGATTAAATTAAACACAGGTGGACAACGTATTAAGTGGTTTTTAAAGCTAATTGGTTACATAGGATTTTATAAGTGATTATAACAGTAAAAGGGTGGGAAAACAATTATGTAATGCAGCTCTCAGAGGAAAAAGTTCAAGAGGTAAGAATGCTTTTAGTTTGAATTCGGACAAAAAGTTTCCTGATGTAATACCAAGAAAGGTCGATTTACTGTTGACATGTAAGCTAACAAATTAATGTCCAAACTCAGCTCCAGATCTCACTAATGAATCTAGTCGCTTTGTTTTGACTGGTGGCATTTTTATTCTCTCTAAATTAACTCTTTTCATGAACTTAAAAAAAAAAAAAAAAAAAAAAAACTGCATCTCAAGCCGTACATTTTGTGGATCTGCAAAAATCTTTGCTTGCCCAACAATCAAAGTGATGTACATAATTTAATATCACTTTTACAAAAGGAGCTGTAGTAAAAATACGTAACATCTTGAAAGAGGAAACTATAGATCAATAGCAGTTTATAAGGTCTTGAATTTGGAATCTCTTCAGCTTCCTTTTAGAAACAGAAACTAACAAACAATGGTTTGAGCCCTCTGGATATCAGAGCTGGACTTCATGCGACATTTATTTGCACTATTCAGATTGAAGTAAACAATATCTTCATGCTTAATGGTTTGTAATCCAAGGAGGAAGCTGCATGAGTAAAAAACAATCCTGGCCCACACACAGTGTTTGCATTCTCAGAAGTTGCACCCTGGGCTGAATTGGTCTATACGGCTGTTTAAAAACCCCTCTGTGTGTGTCAGTCACTGTCAGCTAAACTCTTAAGAGAGTTTCATCATGAGCTATCTGAAGAATGTACAACCACTAGGATTGAAAACAGGATGAATAACAAAAAGCTCAAATTCATATCTTAATTGAGGATATTTGTATTTTTTTAATAGATTTTGTGAACAGATAAGAGCATCCATTTTAATCCCTATATGTGGTTCCATGCACGTGGTTAATAACACTCGAACAATAACTTTATAAGAAAAACAAAGGCTTTAAGAGGCTATTAGAAGGGAAACGCTTTCCTTTTGATCAATTATGCTGCTTAATTGAAACAACTACAACAGAGGCTGGTTCTTAGTTCTTTGGCTACTTCATGCTCTTTCGGTTTTGTGTTCAACTTTTTTAGAAACAAATACGAAACAATAAAGTTGATGCAAGCTGAACAAAGCAAAGCGGTTTAGCTGAATTCTTTTAAGTTTATGCTAAACCCTGGATTAAATCATATTTTAAGTAAATGGGAAATGTCATTAACTTCATTCTTTACGCAGACTCGTGTTTGTAGTTACATGGCTAATGCTAAAGTTGCTAATTGTGCAAAAACGAAGTAATGTATAAGGAAAAAATAAAAATGTATATTCAACTTTTCCACTGTTTTACTCTCCTAACAACATGGTTTCTGCAAGTAGCGGTTTATTTTTGATTTTTTTTCTATCTAAATATTGTTTTTACATTACTGCGATTAAAGATAAACAGGTGAATCCAGATCTTAACAAAATCCGGATTTCTTCTACACAGACACATCATGAACGGTGTTGCTCACTCTGTGCTCTTTGATCCAACTGGCGCCCCACAAGGGTCTGTGTTTGAGTCAAAATCAGATCGGATTGTTCCTTATGCATCTTTCAACCTCTGAGCTGGTGACACAGTTTCTTGTTGTCATAACTGATTTTAAAAGGGAAATTGGTTAAAATCAGAAGATTTACAATCAGCTGCAACTCATTGATCGGTGCGTCTTTAGCGGTTTCTCAGGTTTCAGTCATGCATAGGCTGATGGTTAAATATCTTTAGTTCAGCTAAAACAGCAGCTCATATTCTTCTTCAGCAGCTGGTAAAGTACTATAAAGCAGTGAATCCCCTTCATGTTTGTCAGCGCTGTGATAATGACGTTACTAAATTAGATTAAAAGCAGCTGCATGAGGCGTCACATGGCGGGGAACAAAATGAGATGATTTTTATTACTAAATTCAATTACAAACATACTGTACGGATGATCACCAGACGACACTTAAACAAAGCCCACGAGCCCTAAAAATCCACTCGCATCAAGATGAATTTTAAAAACCAGTTTCAAGTGGTTACTTAGAATTGACAGACACAGACCTCTTATAAGCCGCCTCACCCCAACTACCACAAGAGTAAAGCTGGAGCAAAACCTCAGCCGTCTGGCTTCCGATGCCATTAGGGAAGGATGGGATCTAACTTTGCTCTCTGTTTTTTTTCCTGTTTCTTCATCTGAAGTGCAGGCATTTGCAACTCTTGGCCTCTGACCACAAATCTCTCTTCATCTCTGCCTCTAGCTTTCCTCTAAACATGACCAACAGAGTCTGGGATTGTGTAAAGTGGAGCTGGGAAGATGAAAGGCTCCTGAAAGCCCTTCACGGTGGAACTGAGCAGAAAATAAGCAGCCGCTAGGTCCTCCTATAAACAAACGCACAGTGAAGTCAGGAACCCAAGCGAACAGAGCACACTCGACCCAACGGCCCCCTGAGAGACAGACATGCATCCAAAGATTTCTCTACTTTGATTAATTGTATACAGAAGATAAGTCTCATAAGATGGAGAAATTTACTGGAATTAAAGTCTATGGTCTTCATATTAAGAAATATATATCATCATAACAGAAATCTCCAAAGATCTTGGTTGTATCCTCCCACAGGGTCATATGACAGAGATAGGGCACCGAGATAAATCCAGGAAGAAATAAACAGCTCTATTTCATTTAGTTACGTTTTTCTACAGCTATATCTTATCTTCGGCGCTGAACTTTAAAGTTAGCTTCATATCATTTAACATAGACTTTAAATCACCTAAAGGAATCCTCTGTTTTCTACAGATTCCCTAATTTGTTTAAAAAAATCTTCTCCATGTAAATTTGGAAACTGAGACTATTTTTGACCAAAGTTCCAGATGCCAAAAAAAAAACTACACGACTACACCTTATACGATATATCCCATCATTCAGATGTGTAAAGTAAATAAAAAGAAAAAAATATTAACAGCCATAGACTGTATTAATATGTTGCCTATTAGCTGTGCCTCTTGTACTTTCACTCAGCTAACTTGGATTTCTAAGATGTATAAAACGGTTACAGTTTGTTCAGTTGGTGTGGTCCTAAATATTGTTAACCTTGTTAGCAGAAACAGGCTCCTCTAACTGCAATGCCTTCAATATTCCACCTATTACAGCTTCAGATGGTTTTATCTTTGTGCTCTAAAGCGTTTTCTTCAAAAGACACAATAACTGAAACAGACAGAGTGTGGAATTGAACCGGCGTCCAACTGGTAACAAGACAAACCAGTACCCCCTGATTCACTACATGAAGCAGAGGTTTAGCTTGCTTTTAAGTTGTGAGATCGTTTACCATCCACTATTTAGTTTTTTACCATCTTAAAAACCTTTAGGGAGATTGCTATATCAGCTATCTTTGTTAGTTTTTCAGTATTGGAGCTAATAGGCAGCAGTTCCCACTTCTTACGGCTAAAGGATATAGCATGCTAACTGAGCACACCAAGACAGCAAAAACAATTATTGCTCATAAAGTGATTTTCAAACAAAAGTGGGATTAGGCCTAATTTTATCATAAATTAAGAAACTAACACTGAACTGCTGAAAAAAAAGTGTGCTAGCATTGTAGGGATAATTATTGTATTTGTATAATACTGGTGTCATTTGCTTTCTTGCAGGCTGTAGTTCAAAGCAGCGCTAACACCGCAGCACAGCAACCCATTGGAGGAGGGTTAAATAATCCCATTAGATTCTACTTCAAGAGGTGTTTCTGAGTAGTCATCTGTTTTTTTTTGCTGCTTGGTACCTGGGCAGGTAATTATCATAGGGTTTGTTTAGTGGTTTTTAAAATGCTGTTTCTGCCAACAGCACAGCTTAAATGTTGAGAGGATATTAGCCATGACTAGTTTTTGTCAAGAGCACAAGGTAGCAAAAATCAACAATCAAGACAATCTGCTAACTTTATTTGTGAAAGGATGTTATTTTCTTAATGCCAATTAAAGGATGAGATTATTTTGTAAAACCTAGATAAGAATACTCTGGCACTCATCAGATACAAGAAACTTAAGAGTAGATAAAAGGAAAGGGGAGGAAAAAAAAGACAGAGGAAAGGAAGCTGGAGGCTGTTTGCAAGGCCTGTGAGACCCAAGTCCGGATATGGCTTGGATATGGAAGAGAGACTCCGTTACGTCCCTCCTGGCTACGGACAAACACACACACAAATCCACACAGAGAGACATGGACAACTGAAAAATCCTTTGTTTAACATCCAACTGGGTCTGACTGTTTAAAATAAAAAGGAGACATCAAGTTTGAGTTGAATGGTTAAGTTACACTTAATAAGGCACAATATCAAATGATGCAAATGCAGTGAATTCCTGTTTCTCTCATAACGTATAAAACTACAGGTTAACTCTCACACTAACGACTGGATCTGGTTGTTGCTAAACATTAACTTTTTTCTGGGATGTTATTTCCTGAGAAGTTATTTTTTTCCTCTTTCCTTTTCTTCATGAGTTGACTTGATTGTTTCTTGTGAAACAATCATTTGTAATAATCTACAAGAAAAATAACTATCCTACTGAAGTATAACGAAAAGATTTTTATTTGATTTTTACGACATCTTTTCTTTTATAGGTAAATTACTTCAAGGTCTTATGTGTAAAAAAAAGTATTATCACAAACACTTTGTGACTCTGATTAACTCCTAAATAATGTTGTCTGTGGTTTATAATAGTAAAATTATGTGCAAATAAGAATAAACTTGGTAAATATGAGGAAAATCTTAAAGTAATCCTTTATTGTCATTGTAGAGGACAGTAAAGTGATAGGTTACCCTATTAAATTCCGAACTATTCAACTACTAATTTGTGTAAATTTCTTTACTGGTGGAAAAAAACATGAGATTTTCTCTTTATCAAATCACCGATGAAACTTTTTGGGTTTCCTAAAAATCCCAATTAATAAGCAGACGTGGCAAAAGCCTTTATTTCAGTAGCTAGTTAATCTTTTCATTTGATTATTATATGAAAAAAATGTTAAATAGCAACAAACTGGTTCCCGTTTTCCTCCAGTATAAATATATTTTTATTTTTTAAAGGGCTTGGGAGCCTTGGAGTGCAATGGTTCATAAACACTTTCAGTTCAACAGAAAATAGCTGCTCACATGGTCTGCAAGAGGAGGTTAGAAATACAAAAAGAGAAAAAAAAAACTATGAATAGATACTTGGTGTGCAAAAGAAGTAGATAAAGTGTTATAATCTAGAAAATGTACTTCATTAAAGGTTTAATTTTTTCCATTGCCTGACTGTAAATCATCCAACAGTAAACAAAAGATTAAATCTGTTTGTTTTTTTTTTCCAATCCTGTCTTAATAAGTATTTGTTTTATTGCAAATGCACAATAAACTATGAATGATTCCTCCTTACCGGCAACAGATTACAGCTTTACAGGACAGAGCCAGGTCAAGGAAGGCCTGGCGGAGCTCGAATGACAGGGCGTATTTAAGGGTTTGGCCATCCATGATCAATGCAAGCTCGTTTTCTTTTCCCAGAGAGTCACCCAGGGAGGAACAGTGAGCAGTGAGGGTGGCACGAGTGGCCTGCAGGAAGACAAGCAGAAGAAAAGGTATGAGTTTTATTTTCAACATTACCAAGAACGTAAATCAGAAGAAAAACACACAAATCTTATAAGATAACATCAGGAAATGCTGTTGGCAATAGCATGCAAAACCTCCAACCACAGATCTTGCCTCTAACTCTTTGCAATCTCTAAATCCAATTTAAAAAAATGTTTCTCCCTTTTTCAGCAGTGAGGCAAGAGATGCTTCAAGCCCCCAAATTGTTCTAATCCAGGTTTCCTTTATTTAGCTTTTTTTTTCTTTTATGTAGACATTGTTGTCTTACAAAGTGGTGAAAATGCAAATCATGCACATCAAAACATGCAAGCTGGTTTGCTGAAAGGTCAAAGCCACCAGCAGGTAAATGGAAGACATGTGTGCTCGGTAGCATGGTCGGCTTTCATCTGGGGAAACTATTTGCTTCTGTGTAACCCTGAAACAATTAAAAAAGCCTATATAAAGTTCACAGTTGTTTCAGGCATCCTAACACAACATGCTGATGCTGCCAGATCCTGAAGGCTGTAAAAAGCCAAAATCCTTCCTTCACGGGCTGCAGCACATGACAGCAAGAGACGAATGGAAGCAGGGTCCAAGTTGATGGGGGGAAATCTAGCCTCGAAAAGTTACAGCAAAGGATGTAGGGGTGTGTGTGTGGGTGTGTGTGTGTGTGTGTGTGGGGGGGGGGCATGTATATGTGGAAAGTCAGGTTGCCTGCAGTGCAGTAGTTTTGGGCTGTTTTGATTGAGCTCTTGATAATAGAGGAACAGGATTAATAGAGAAAACAAACATCCAGAGGAGGTGTAATGAATTCCATGTGGAAACAGCAGACATGCTACAAACCTGACCACCTCCGCCCTCTCCTACCCCACAAACACACACACACACCTGAATTAGCCATTTCCGCTGAAAAACATCCTTACTTACTTTGGAAATCCTTTGGACTTCAAACACAATCTAACTGATTAAAGAGAACCTAAGACTTAAATGATTAATTCAGGTGAAAATAAGTTTAAAGAAATACCCGTCCAAAGGGAAGGGACGAAACTTTTTCCTCCAACGAAATGTTTAGATACTACATCAGCAAACAGCTGGATAATTAAGACCTGCTTTGATTTTTGACACCATGAAATAATAGTTCAAATGCATTTTATCCCTAAATGTAGTTGGTTATAGAAGCACAGGAATAACACAAACAGAGTGCCCTGCAAAAGAAGTTAATCCCAATTGATTTACCTTTGAATTTAGCCCTCTTACCTTCATACCCTTAAATAAAATGCATCTAACTGCCTATAGACATACCTAATTAGTAAATAAGTTCTTTCTGTATCAAACTCACTATTAATCCAGGAAAGAAACTTAAAAAAAATCATGACATCCAGAGAAAACAGCAAAGGCGGCTTGGGTTCTAGAACATCCGAAGCCTTGAACATCTAACCACCATCTAAAAAAAACTATACATCCAACAATCGGGAAACGTCCATCCATAATGAAAAGACTGTCTATGCAAGCAGAGCAGGGAAGAAAAGCAGCAAAGAGGTTGATATGAACTCCAGCAAGCATGAAAATAGCAATGCACATGTGCATTCTCTCCATTAACAAACACAGATGCAAATGCCCCCCCCCCCAAAAAAAAATCCCCCTGTCTTGTTTTCTCAGCTCGGGGCTGTGTGTTTTTTCCTTTGAATGCCGGAATTCCTGTTTGGCTTCACCTTTTTCCCCAAAACAAGGATGAAAAAAACAAAACAAAAACATAATAAAAGGATTAAAATAGATTAAAGGTTGTCAGGCTCAAAAGCTTAGTGCCCATCAGCATGTCCAGTATGCTTCGAGTTTGGTTCTGTTTAGCTAATAGAGTTCCTTCCATTTCATTTCATTAGCTAAGAACATTTGCCCGTCCTTTAAAGAAAAATCGCTTATAAAAAAAAATAGACACAGAGACACAGAATATGTAGCAGCCGCCACAGCCTGACGCAGCACTGTAACCTGTCACAGCAGGTTCAGACAAAGCTTGAGCGGCAGTTAAGATAACCCAGGATAATAACCAGGATAAACCTCCGCAGAGCTACAAGGATTTAAAAGTTAACTCCAGTTTGAACAATGGTTGGCTTTTCCAGCCACACACCAAGTCCAGACTACTTCAACTAAAGAAAACTGTCTAAACATGAAGAATGGTTCACAATGGTCCACTGTGGTCTGTTAGTACTTAGACAAAAAAGCCGACACAAGAAAGAAAAGGTCTCCTTTCTCACGCCAAATTACCTTCTATTTCTGGAAACTATGTAGGAAAAACAAAACACATGCCTTATTCTTTAATTGCGACATGACTGATTTCATTAGCAGACATTTCTGGTTCCAAACTAAATGTTTAGGTTTCATGTGCAACAGGTCTAAAAGTAGGCAGAGACTCTTAAGAACACTGGTGTGCAATTAGCATGCAACATCCAAAGGGCCAGACTGCATGAACTTTTATTTAGATTTATATGCATGCCAGGTCTCACTATTATTGCATATTAAAAAAAATAACAAAATAAAAAACTCAAAACATTAACTTTAAACAGAGGTGGGTACACTTCCCTCCCAAAATATAAGAGTAGTAGTAGTTTAACATTGTTTTACGCAAGTAAAAGTAGGAAGATCGACTTGCAGGAAATTATTAAAGTAAGAGTAAAAGAGTACTTTTTAAATTAGCCACTCAAGTACTAAGTTAATGTTGGATAAGAAGATCTAATTTAATGTTTAATATAATGCAATCAGACTGAGTTAGCTGTAAATTCTTTAGTTTCAAAGCATAAGAGAAATAAAGAAAAAAAAAATCAAATAAATAACATGATAGAATAATTAATCCGAACAAAAGAAACACTCATAAATTTTTTTTGTTTGTTTTTTTTATACTTTATGTTTATTGATTATGTTTCATTTATCAATCACATACAGAACACAGAACAGAACAACTGTCGACAAGAAGAATTACTTACATTCTGACAAGAGATGAACAGATACAGGATGAAAACAGCATACAGATTTGCATTTCAATCTTGGGATTTTTGAGCAGCATTTAAAGTGACAGTACAAGTGACCTGATTCCGTTATTATTCTCTAGAAATCGAGTCCATTTGCTCCATCTCTTTTTATAAAGATCTGATTGCAGTCTCAGCATGAACGTTAACTTTTCCATTTTGTGGGTTTCGTCTACCAGTTCCAGCCAGTTCTTTATCGTTGGCGGGTCGGGCTGAAGCCATTTCCGAGTGATCAGTTTTTTGGCTGAAGCACTGAAGATTTTTAGGAAATATTTGTCACTCATGTTCAAACTCTCAGGAACGGCTCCGAGCAACAAAACAATAGTAGGTTGTTGGAGTTTAAGGTCCAAGTTGGTTTCAACCTTCTCCAAAACGTCTTTCCGATAAGACTTGATCTTTATGCAGCTCCAGAAAATATGGGAGTGATTTGCCTCTGTGTCTCCGCATCCTCTCCAGCATTTAGAAGCATTCGGGTTTCCATGAAACCGCTGCTTCGGTGTCCTAAAAAAAACGCAACAAGTTTTTCCAACTGAACTCACGCCAATAGTTTGAGGAGGAGGTCGAAGCAGCGGACCCATATTGTCCCATTGTTCTTGTGATATTTCAGTATTCAACTCATCCTCCCATCTTTTCCTAACGTAATCTGTAACAATCCCTGATAAAGTTTGGAAATGCTGATCTTGCCAGGCTTTGCGTAAGCTTGTGAAACCAATTGAATTATCTCGTTAGATTCTGGGATGAAGTCTTTTAATATGATTGAAAAAAAAATATTGTCTAAGTTGCAAACATCTAAAGATTCCCTTTTCCTAAACCATATTTTTGTGTGGAAGCTTAGAAGTGTATTTTTGTCCATTATCCTGCCATAAGCAGTTATTCCTTTCTGTGACCAGCTCTTAAAACTGGAATCTAATTGGTTAGGGGTTAAATCTGAGTCAAAGGCGGCCCATCTAAGAATTTGTATCTGGTTATCTAAGTTTAGTTTCTTGACCACTTCAAACCAGGTCCATAAAATTCTTTTTGTCAGTATAAACTTAAAAAATCAGCAGGTCATACATAAAGGAAGGGATGAAAAAAACTTCCATTGACAATCTGATCTTTGCCTGTTCTCCAAAGTTACTCCTGCTGGATAAAGTAACCAGACATTTAGCTCAAGTAAGAGCAGTAAAACTCTTAACAAGAATCGTATTCAAATCAAAGAAAAAAGTACAGTAAAGTACAGCTATTCCTTAAGTACATTATCCCTAAAAGTTATTCAAGTAAATGTGTAACTAATGTTAACTAGTTACTACAAATCTCTGGACTTAAATAATAAAGGATTTGGGGTTTTAATTTTTAAATCATTTAACGATCAAATTAAAAAATTACACTGAAGTCATCATTCATGAAAACAATACATTATGAATTTTTCCAAACTATCTTCCAGGGTGGATTCCCGGATAGTTTTTTAAAAGAAACCTCCTTCCAGAAGTGCATTAATGAGGTCAGACACTAATGTTGGATGAAAAATCTTAGCTCACCGACCCATTTACATTAATCCCAAAGACTCAGGCTAGTCAGACCTGAAAAAGCAGAGTTAAACTCACTGTACATTATCCTAATATTGCTGTTTTTGTGAAGGTAAAATGTCTTAGTGTAAAATTGGGTGTCAAATTTCCTATAAATATCAGATACAAGTTAATTAAGTTGTTAACTATACTCAAAAGGTTGGTGATTTCATATCTTTAGCCGGATGTTGTAGATTGATGAAAACAGTACAAAGCGCATGTAAAAAAGCAGAGTGTTGCAAAGGTTTGAAGACAAAAATATCATTCAACAATAACTTTACTGTGGAAAACGTCACTGATTTGTTTGGGATTTTTTTGTGAAATACCGACACAAGAAGGGCATCACAGATTGTCTAAATGAACAACCTTCTGCTCACATTACATGCCTAGCTAAACAATGAACACTTTTACTGTGACCCACTTCACTGCTTCTAGTCAAGTAGAGCGTCCCCACAGCATGATGCCGCCACTACCATGTCTCACCATGGGGATGACGTGTTTTAGAAGGAGTCCTCTGTCTCAAAGGTTTCTGTTTGTTGGGCTGAAAGTCGCCCAGACTGTTCTTTGACCTGCTACATGTCAAGCAACAAGATTTCTTGTTGCTTTCTTTGACATTTTTTATTCTTGACAGGCCAATTTGTGGAGATAACGGCCAAGAGTTAGCATCAACTTCCTCCTTGAATTTTCTTTCCATTTGATTTTCCCAATAAAATGTATTAAACCTAGCCCAGTTACTACCAAAAACGGCAAACGAATTCGGAGCTGTTGTAAGGCCATGCACCCAGGAGTTCCACAGAGACATGTGGAAAGACAGACATCACACATGGCGAGGTGACCGGACATATCTGGAAAATAAATAAAAGCTACTGGGAGAAAGGTGGGCAAAGACACGTTCATTTTAACAGCACAGAGTCAGTCACTGGTGAGCTAATATACTGTCTCTTATCAGGCAGTGCATCTGTGCAAACACCCACATCCTCTCTACCTGGGGTCAGAAATCCTCACAGAGGCACTAAAAAGGAATTCAGCTGTGAGAAGAACAGCAGCGACGGGCCGGAGGCACGCAGCGAAACCGTGTGCGCCTGCACAGAAACATGATGAATGGCCAGAAGAAAGGCGCTGTTTGTTTAAGGCTTGTACTGCGGGCAGTGTGACGAGCCCCTGGTGGTTGTGGGAAAGTTTAATGGGACGTTTGTTTTACGCGTTTATCGTAGCTGATCATGAGGACCCAGCGCCACTTCATCTTAGATAAACAGTTTGTTAAAGTTAAGCAGAGATGGCGAAATTAGGAGATGCTATATGTGTGTGTGTGTGCTTTCTGAGTTTTTAGCAATTGTGAGGAAGAGTTTTTCCATTTCTGTGTGTGGCGCTCAGATCTGAAAGCAACAGGTGGCACATGTCATGGCGTTAGTGCTCGCAAACCATTTACCCAGGAGGCATTGGTCCGGGGGTTTGTTTTGGTGAGGAGCAGCACCAAAAGGAGCCTGCATTACATCTCTTTCATCGCCCTAAAATGGGCCAGTAAAACACCTCCACTCAGACTCTTTCCAGATTGTCTATCTCCCAGATGAAACCAAATAAACAGTCTCCACTGCTTTATTCACAAACCCACTTCTTTGTCTCCCAAAAGATAAACATGCATATATTCTTCCTGTTTTCTGCTCCTCTTGAGTCATTTTTTTTCCTTGCCACAAAGCACACAGGGTGTGTGGTCGCTTCCTGAGCCTAAAGACCGTGCTGACAGATGTGGAGGCAGCAGCGTGAGGAGGATGCATGTAGAGGAGAGGCCTCTCTGTTCAGAAGGAGGAACTGGATCATAAACCAGAGAGCACGTCAATAACCACTGAAAATTCATGCTCTTATGCAATGGTTTATCAGCTAAATGTATATTATTGGTACCATGCATAAAAATACAGCTTTCTGTAGATATGTTTTAACCACAGGGGTGGAGTTTTACTGTCCTTTAAGCCCACAAGTGATATAGATCCTGAAAACCAGGAGTAAATCATGATGATGGAAAAGGACCAAAGTGAAGAACGTTTGGATTTTATTATCTTTTGCAATGAATAAATAGAATTAAATTGCAGAAAGAGGACATGAAAGACGCGGATGTGATCCTGTCTTTTTAATCAATGGAATCATACCATAATTTGATTTATTAGAGCATTCAGCAGCAATGCCTTAAGATAACATGAAGCTCCATGAAGGTACGTTTCTTTGATTTGTTAATAAATGTTTCTTTCTTTTGCTTTAAATACAGACTTGTTCAACATATTTCATCATTGTGTCATTTTTATCATGTAACTTAGAGAAGCAAAATGCAATATCGGCTAAAAGAGTTGGCCCAAAAATATCGTCAGCACATGTTTGGGATCGGTTAGACTGATGTCAAAATAATTGGTGATGATGATTGGCAAAATGGTTGGTTACTCCTGACAAGAGTAAAAAAGAAAAAGAGTCTGTGTGTTATAGCCGTCAGGGTGAAGCTCCAAGAGAATTTTTCTATTGTTTTACTGAAGGCACTGACCATACATCCTGTATTAGTTAGTAGCTTATTTTAATAACACTACATGGATTTAATCCAAAGGGGAAAACCTTTACACATCTATAAGCCATTTTTGGGTAGGATATGGGTCAGATAGAGACGCAACCTGTCTCCAAGTCCTGAGAATGCTAAATGTTTCTGACACAAGTTGGCTCCAAAAGTCAACTTCTGACCAAAGCAGGCTGGTTTTTTTAAGTTTTGTTCATGTTAGTTTTGGTGCAGACAGATGATGAACTCGGGCGGTCTGGCTTTAAATTTATCATCCTTTCCTTTCTTCCATCCCTTCTTAGAGTAATTCTGGCTAATAGATCTAAACTCATAAAATCAATTCCTTAGACTCCTAAGAAACAATTTACCTCTTTATAAACGCTAGATTCCTCATTCACATTAAATGCATTTTGAAAGCTAATTTTTCAAATTATCACCCAAATAGAACTACGGGTGTTATTGTTGTTTAAACTTTAGATTTGGTTTGTTTCAGTAGCTCCGTCAGGTCAAGGCTGAGTGGATATAATAATATGTTAGCCTTATAGTATATGTTATTGGTTCCTACTGATTTTATCATTATTATTAACTGATGTTTTCATTTTCTTATAGATCATCGTTAAATATTCATCTTGAGAAATATAAATACATCTTTTGCTGTTTTTTTAACTATTATTTGCTCGATAGAAGACAAAGAAAAGATCAACATAGATCACTGCAGCTTCAAACACAAATCTGTTCAGTTTAATGAAATAACAAAACCCTGTTTAGTCCTGAACAAAAAAATTCATCCCAAAAAAAAAAAAATACTCAACCACAGGTGGCATTTTCCTTGATCTCTTTAGACTCTGACACACTGAAGTCCAAAACATCCCCAGCGATGTTACAGCGTCTGATACAAATGGCAGCTAAAGGTCAACCTTGAGGAGTGATTTTGATAAGCAGCCTCTGTTTTCACTCATGCGCAGGTCAGGCCTTCAAACAGCTCCACATGTGTAAAGAAAGCGGACCTGGTGTGAGTTATTTTAAGTGAACGGCAGATAAGTGTTAAGCTGAGGATGGCATGGCTTTCATCTGCATCACGGACATCAAGAGCTCTCTGAAGTCGTCCCGGTAGACAAGCGGGATTAGCACCACATGCATGTCGGATTTCTTTCTGCCTCAGTTGAAATCTACGATTTCTAAGAAATCTTTTGGTTTAGTTTCTCAGAATATCGCCATAAAGGTCCCACAAAACAAATGTCATTAGATCAACTCACTGTCCACTCATTGTTGAGGTTTCTTGAATCTGATCCAACTGTTCGTGTCACGTTTGGTGCTGCTGCGAATGACCTACATGGAAGAAATAAAAACGCCTCGCCTTCTCAGCTCAATGAAATGTTTACACTGCAGACGGCGCCATTTATCCTGCTTCATATGCAGCCAATCAACCATTCAACATATTTCTTCTTCTGTATGAAAACAGTTTCTGTGACAAAGATAATTTTCTCTCCTTAGATGTACGTGTAAAACATAAATATACCTCATTCATGAACATTCAGGCTTATAATCCCTGCTGAAAATGATAATAATAAAAAACAGGAACAACATTTAGTCAACATCTAGTAAAGCCAAATTGTGCTCCTTCACATTGTCTATTAACCACACAACAAACATTAAACTAATCACATATTACGCCTCTCAAAAAAAACATAAAGGTAATTAAGATTGATCACTTGCATTAGTGGTCAACAGTTTAGCCTGAACTATAAAGATCTTAATACGGTAATTTTATTTGAGGAAAACCTAAAGTTTTCGCCCTGGCCAACTCTGTTTACTATGACTGTCCTTGCATGTCATACAGTCTGGGAACCACAGGGCATCACTTTCATAAAGTGTGAAATTTCTTAAATAGACCATTTATCTGTCGCAATGCAGGAATAAAAGAAATGGTACTAAGTACCAGTTGGCAGTTAGATGAGTAATCATGACCAAATGAAAATCTTTTTTTCTTTTTTTGCACAGCGCTCAAATGAGCTCCCCTGTTAATCATATAAAGGGATCATGCAGACCATGCTTCCAAGTAATGCAATTACTCTACAAACTCACAGTTCAGGATGCCTGCAAACCGAGGCGCTGAAGCAAGAAAATTACAAACTAAGCGTAGACCTCATCTTTTCACTTTAAGACACACTTTGGGCCCACAAACCGATACCCATGAACATACTAATGCATTAGTGAAGAAAAAACTAAGAGACATAAATCTACCTCGGCTGTGTGGGTTTACGTCCCTGGAACAGTGGACCAGCTCTACACTCTGTAGGGTGCACCAGGGGTTCATGGGAGTTTTCCCAACCGGTCCACGTGTGCTTTGGGGACCTGGAGAAAGCATTCAACCGTGTCCCTCATGGTGTCCTGTGGGGGGCGCTCTAGGAGTATGAAGTCAGGGGCCCTTTACAAGAGACCAGCAAACGGCACAGGAGTCTGATCTGCATTGCCAGCAATAAGTCGGACTTGTTCCCGGTGCATGTTGGACTCTGACCGGGCTGCCCTCTGTCACCGGTCCTGTTCATAATCTTTATGGACAGAATTTCTTGGTGCAGTTTAGAGGTCCACGCTTTTTGCAGATGATGTAGTTCTGCTGGCTCCCTCTTGCCAAGACCTACAGCATGCGCTGAGGCGGTTTGCAGAGTGTGAAGCGGCCGGTATGAAGATCAGCTCCTCCAAGTCCGAGGCCATGGTTCTCGACCGGAAAAAGGTGGCTTGTCCCTTTCAGGTTGGAGGAGAGTTCCTACCTCAAGTGGAGGAGTTTAAGTATCTTGGGGTCCTGTTCAAGAATAAGGGGAGAATGGAGCGGGAGATCGATAGACGGGTCGGTGCAGCTGCTGCTATAACGCAGACACTGAGTGAAACGGCAAAGCTTTGATTTAACGGTTGGTCCATGTTCCTACTCTCACTTATGGTCATGAAATCTGGATCATCACCAAAGAACGAGATCTTGGATACAAGTGGCTGAAAAGAGCTTCCTTTGCAGTGGCAGGGCTCTTCCTTAGAGATAGGGTGAGGAGCTCGGTCATTCAGGAGAGGCTCGGAGGACACGATGACATGTCTCTCTGCTGGCCCTGAAACACCTTGGGCTTCTCCCAGAGGAGCTAGAGGAGGTGTCTGTGGTTAGTGAAGTCTGGGTGTTTTTGCTGAGACTGCTGCCCCTGAGACCCAGTCCCAGAAAAGCTGAAGAGGACAGGTATAAGTATCTATAGAAACCAAGTAGATTTCAGAGTTTTACACAGCTGCATTCTTGCCTTAAAAAACTCTAAAAGTTTGTGTTAAAGTCGCCCTTCTAACAATCCCTGGGAATCTGAAGAGTCCTTTCCCAGTATTAGGAGTTTTTGTCCGTGAAAGGAAAGTTCAAAAATTGTGTTGCAATGCTCAGGAGTTTTCAAAAGCCCAGACAATGGCTGAAAGTTCCTGAACAATTAAAGGGAACATACCTGGACTCCTGAAACTCTCACCTAAAGTACTGCTATACGTGTACGGATAACAAGTAGCTTAAACTTGTATGTAGAGTTCAACTTCTTTACAGCCGACATCACAGACCTTAAACTCTCAAGGAGGATAAGTGAAGCTAAACAGGAAGATCTAATATATAATCAAGAACTTAATAAATATCAGACCAAAAAAGATGCACACATAATGCTAGAATTTAATTAGATTAGACAATAATTGCGATTTTTTTTTTCTGTGATAGTACATCTGTGATAGTACATCTATGATCTCCATTCCTCAAAGGGGACATCAGAGACTTTAATTACCTCCACCTGCAAACACACAAAGAGTCCCACCCACCAATTTCACCGCAGACCACACCCCAGTTCTCACAGTAACCTGGTTAAGAAACACCCCACCACATAACTTCCTCCCATGGGAACACACAAAAAAAAAAAAAATTCCCCCAGCGATAAACAAAGTGATGCAAGCACAGGAGGCCGCCAGGAAGAAGAGGAGGGTTTACTCACATCAAGAGAGTCCTCGTTGACAATGATGAGGGACATGCCGTGTGTCACCAGGCGACAGGAGTAACCTGAGAGACAATACAGCAGAGGGGAGAGAGTGGAGGATGGGAGTGGGATTGGGTTTACTAGGATACGAAACAGAGCGCCACTCACAGCAGCTCAACCTTGGATTAAATAACGCCACGGTAAAAAGGAGGTGAATTTGGAAGGTTTGAAACTTTATGTCAAGGTGCAAAGAAATCAGTGACGACTCAAACGAGGAGAAGTTCATTTATATGTTGCTCCTGATCAGCGGTTATTAAGTAAATAAAAACATTGATTTCTGTTTGGTTTTTAACTTCATCGTCTATTTAGGAATTAAACATTTACAGAAACACGATAATTCTTTTAATACCGTCTGTTTTTTATGTGTGGGTGTCACAAGATTTAAATCAGAGAAAGAAATTGGCTCAGATTTCCTTTCCTGGACATTATTACAAATTTCCTCAATTTTCAATCTGAGAACAAAATTTCCTGTTTTTGACTCTTAGATGCTTGTTGCTCTCTAATAAGATTTTGCTCTCATGCTAAAGGCGGCTTGCTTACAACCGTTCTTTGTTTCTCCCAAAGATATGTTTCAGAAGTCAGATTTAATGTCTCTAGCAGAAACATCTTCTCTTCTTGAATGGAAACTCTTAACATTAAGACTCCAAAGAACTGCCGGCTAAAATGGCTACCATTCACATCTCTGCTTTATTCCAAAGGAAAATAGAAAAATTAATAAATAAAATAAAATCTGCAGGCAGAGACAAGAAACCTGAGTGTGCTGATATCATCTCTAAAACTGAGCGTATATTTTTTCTGAATTGATAATAACAACACTGTAAATATACAAGTATTTACACTTAAAGGGTATATAATACCATCTTTGATTCTAGATTAACGTAAACCACCTGAAGGGATACCGCAGAAATACCCTTTGATTAAAAGCAGAATATATTTTCAAGTAATTCATTTTTAATACAAAAGCAGCACAATATTCTAAAGGGACATTAATGAATCCTACTCATACTGAACAATTTTTTATGTCCAAAAAAAAAAAAAAAAATCCCCATATTTAAACTACATTACAGGACCAAACTTCTAATTGTACCTCAGTTGTTTGTTTTTGGAGGTTTTTTTGCCCCAAAGTCTCCCATTACAAAGTAGTTTAGAACAATATTGATTCAGGCTTTCTTAAGGGCTCTAAAAGGGACTTTAGACAAACATTTGTTCTGTTTTTCTAAACTGAATCTGGCTCAAAACAAAGCCAAATATTCCAACATTTGAGACACGAATAGTTGTTATGGCAACTCTCAGAAATGTATCATCCACTATATAAGATTTTCTCTCCTTGTCCATTTAGTACGTTTTAGTACGCTCGGCTAAATGAGAAGTCAGAAACAAAGACTAAATAAATAGGAAATCAGGAAAAGAGTTTAAAACATTCAAGTATCTTCCCATCGAAAATGAACTGAATGTAAACAAAAATGATGGACATCATTTTCCTCTTTTCTTTTACAAAATGCTCTAGTTTCGCATCAGTGCCTTTATTTAACCCTTTTCTCTCACCTATATTAATGGCGGTCTCTTGCTTGTCTCCAGTAAGTACCCAGATCTTGATGCCGGCCCTCATCAACGTGGCGATCGTGTCTGGGACGCCGGCCTGCAGACGGTCCTCTATGGCTGTGGCTCCAAGCAGCATTAAGTTCTGTTGGCAAACGCAAAGAGCCAGAGGTAATTCCAGGAAAACAAATCTATAATGGCATAAAAAAAAGGAGTTAATGAGGTTAAAATAAATCATATTTAGATTCCAATTTTAGCTTCCTGTATATGTGAACCATTCTGACATCATAGAGGTCTAATTGGAGGACAAGAACGATACCAGAGAGTTAACATTTGAGTCAGTCATTATCTTTTCCCATGCTTGCTTTAATTTGTTCAATACTTTAATGGTTGTGTGTCCTCATTAGACACTCACACAGACACACAACTTAACACGACCCTGTTGTTGACTTCGGTTTTATGAGGCTTTTGGCACGCCAGTGCAGGTAATTGCCCTTGTGGTCTCCCAGTCAGAAGTTTCCTCCTCCTCCTCCTGCTTCCTCTTTTTTTCTCTCTCTCTCCTCACATTTCTCACTTTTCTCACCTCAGCTCTTTCTGCCAAATCAGTTGGTTTTCACAACCATTAGCTCAGCTCTCTGCCGAATCTTCCGTTTGGTTTTTAACCAGATGAGGTATTCTATGAGATGAACTTAAATTACACAGCTGCACTGTGCAGGAATAACCAGCATATGATCAAACAGAAAAAGAAATGTCAAAAAATGCTAATCTGGGTAAAACAATGAAGGTATAAGGAATCAGTGGCTCCTCACTGCCATCTGCTGGTGAAAAAGCTCAATGGTTTGTTAAAGATTCTTTCTACAAAACGTTTTGCTTTCAAAAATCTTAAATAAAATGCAATAATCCAGTGCTTTGCAGATGGATTCACAACCCTTCATCACTTAAAGTATCTCTTAACATTATAACCACAAACTTTAATGCATTTTCAGGACAATTTTCAAATGATTGGCCGACATAACATATAGAGAACACGGCAAACATGGAAAAAAAGTAGCTCTAATCATATAAGAACATGTGGGTTTTTGGTTTTTTTTGCTTTTTTTATCTGGATGTAAACAGAAAACCCACAATAATGTTAAAATCATGCTGAAAACATGATCTCTACAGGACTCCACAGTGATGGCAGCATCATGCTATGGTGATTCTTCTCTGAAGCATGTAGAGTGAAAGTGGTTACCACTAATTTTCACATGAACGGAGCCAAACACAGGATGAACCACAGACAAAATAAATTGTTAAAAACACATGAATTGATTTTCTTCATTGTCATAATGCCTTTCTTTGTGCATCAAAACAAAACAAAATGGGGAAAAGTTTAATGGGAAAGAATCCTTTTGCCTGGTAAACCACATCCTATACTGATATAGATTATTATTATCATTATAAACATGCAAAACTGCACAAATACCTAAAAAGTTCAGAAAAAAACGTGTTAACCTTCACAAAGCAGTTTTATAAAAGTCTTGCTGCTCAGCTTTGAGCACTTCGACTTGGAGATGATCAACACTCATTAACCACAGATTAAAATACCTTTTCCAGTAGTTCATAGCATTCCTCCAGTTTCTGAGCGCGGTCTTTGAGTTCGGTGCTGACACGGTTGTATTCTTTCAACCACTCCTGATAAGCACCTTCTTCCAGGTCAACATACGCAAAACAGAGCGTCCTTAGACCTGAGGGAGGAAGACAGGGAGAGGTTTATCATGCAGTAAATGGGTGGATATAGATGGGGTTTTTTTTAGAGACACTGAAGGGTCTGATACAGCACAAAAACATAAAGGAAAAAAAAAACTGTTTTTCAGTGTAACTTCATGAGATTAAGGGCAAGCTTTCATCTTTATAATGACTTCCTTCCTGATCTGTCCTTCCTTCTAAGTCTTATTTATTTAACACGTTTTTTTTATGTTCTTAACTCTACAAATGCTGTTTCTTTAAAATGTTAAAAACAATGAAAAAGCCAATCATTTATTCAAATTAAGTGATGAAGGAAAAGATTCTTGGACATTACTGTACCGCCTGTATACATTTGAATATTAAGATTTGTGCCGAACATTTGGGAAATGGTTATCAGTGCGAAACGTAAACTAGACTGAACAGGAATGGGGCCTTGTAGGACCCCTGGATTTATTTCATCCGTTAAGCACATGAGATGAAAACAGATAGTTTCCACACAAGGTCACATCCTGCAGCACGGCGGCTCCAATGTGATAGTTTACAGAGGCTGGTCACAGCTCCGTTCCACGTAACAGAACCACAATGGTTGGTAGTTTTGGGGTTTAAGGGAGAACAAACAATCAAGTGAAGAAGTGTTCCTATTAGAGTAGCGCCAATAACATACTTGGATCGGATATCGGCTCCAATACTGATTTATTAGCTGGATGAATGGCGCTGATCCGGCAGTCCCATCCAGTCATTTCTATTTTTATTGATATCAGAGACAGTAAATACTCAATTTCGGCCCTTGAGGTAAGATGTCCTGCATCATTTAGATGTCTCTGCTTCCATATCTGGATCAAATGGCTTAATTACAACTTCAATACACAGTCAAGTTCTTCAGCCCTGCTAATGACCTGATTATTAGACACATCTAAAATGTGCAAGACAGCAGACTTTAAGAACCAGAACGGAGGAAACCCTCAACTAATGTGTCTGAGTAAATTGCTCCACCACTTGATAAAGCCATAGCTCCCACAAAAAATGAATAGATAATGAATGAAAGCCTCCATAATGCTGTTCCTATGGAATACCATCTACCAGAGTCCTACCAACATGGAACATTTCTGAGTTACTCTGGTATTTTATGACACTAAAGTTGTTGTTTTTTCTCTATTTTGTGCAAATATAAACAAAGTCGTTGTCTTGTTTTTCTTTGGTTTTTGATCGGGTGAGAATAAATCCACCTGTTAACATCTAGAACAACTACAATCAGAGAAAAAGAATCACTGATACCTTCAGTTGCAAACTGCTCCAAATGAGCGATCGTTAGATCTTTGTACTGAGATGCTTCTGTTAGCCGTTCAAATATGACGTTATCCTGAAAAAAAAAGAGGAAAATTTTCCTTAAATTCACGATAACTGAGAACATGCAGAATGATATCAACAACCTGATGAACATACAGCTCCTTTGCAGTAAAGCCGCAGCTTCCCAGTGGGCGTTCTCACCACCACAGACATGCGTTTGCGATTACTGTCGAAAAAGCAAGCTTAGTTTTAATGGTCTGTCCAACATAAGCACATTTATGTGTTTACTTGGACATTTTAGAGAAGGATTACCTGGAGAACTCCAGAACATTTAGTAGCTCAAAGGTCATCTCATTTCCTCTCTGAAACACAGAACATTTCATAAGGTTGTTCCTTCAACCTTTCGACTGAAACTGAATGATTTAGAGACATTTAAAAGCTAAATTAACTAGAATTAGACAGTAGTGGTGCATGATATTATATGTTTTAAACCTTGAAACAAATAAATATCTGCTACTTTTCATTCATTTCTTCTCAGTCGAAAAAAAAAAAACACAACTAAAACAGCACTTGTACGTTTTTTGAATAACTCCTCACCAATTATGAACATTTAAAAACTTATTATTATTATTAATTAACATCAATATTTCTTTCTTTACTCAGGCTCTTAATTGTATTTAAGTCTGGACTTTGACTAAGCAAACACATGAATATGTTGGTATCCTAGTGTTGTTCTGTTATTTGAATGTTGGGGAACTTCCAACTAATTTCCTTCCTCAATCTTCCCTCATTTAGCTCCATTCTTCCACCAAAAGAACATATAAATACATATATATAATACAGATAAATATTAATTTACATTATATTACAATAATATACATTTTTTATAAATATAAAATTAATAAAAATGAAGCAAAACAGTCGCAAAGAATGATATTGCTATTACTGTGGATTAGAGTTGCGATGGGGGGGGGAAGCTCTAGTAAGTTTATAGAAAGTCTACACGGGAAAATAAGGTGGAGATTTTTGAAAGGATTTCAAATTACAGAAATGTATAAAAAATATAAACGAATAAGATTATATCCAAAGTCCCTGCAGTTGGCAGTTTTCCATGCGCATGTGATCGATTAATAGTGTAATTGTTTCTATGACTTTAAATCAACTCTGTTTTAGTTAAAGATCCAGCTATATATATATATATATATATATATATTACCAACTAGATGTAAAATCCCTTTTTGATTTTACAAGGAAAGTTACCAGATTTGAAAAGAAGCACAGTGTTTTGTAACTCTCCAAGGGGTGTTGTGTTCAGGGACAGGTACGTAGCAAAGTGAAACTGTCAAGATTCAAACCAAAATCCTGGCTGAGATTATTATCATGCTTACAGCGTCGATGATGACCGAATGAGGAGTCCTGGCTGTGAAGACGAAGCCCAATCCTTTGGCAGCTTTCACCAGAGCTCCTTCATCCGGAGAGGAGGCCTGGTAAATAATCTGGTTTTCCTCTCTCTCTGGTACAACAGTGTGGCAAACGGCCATCATGGTCAGGAACTCGCAGATCTGAGGTGATGTCGGCTGAAAATACGTTTAAAAAAATAATAATGAAGACGTATAAAGCCTTCCACTGGAAGCTTTTGGTTTAAAGCTCATTTAAAACATGAGAAAAACATCTTACATGATTCTTTTCGATGTTTTGAATTAGACTCGGGTCGTCAAACTCTGCCGAGTTATTGCTGCTGGATGGCAGGTTGCTGAGAGAGAACATGGTTTCATTTTTTTTAGACAGAAATAAAAGAACTCACACACTATGACGCTTCTTTTAATGCTCCATTTAAAGCATGCACACACACACAGAGTTAATGATTTCCAAGACACAAAAAAAAAAAAAAAGAGTCAGAAAGCTCAGAAGCGACTCACCTGAAGTCCTCCATTGAGCGATCACAGTCAAGATCGGGGAAGTGGCTTCAGTTATGAATGAGGTTGAAATGAAAAAAAGGAAACAGGCGATTAGTTGATTAATGTCTTTGATTAAAAACATGCAAAAGTAGGAACAGCTGAGGCTCCATAAGGTTAGTCTGTTACATAATGCATAGAGTGAAACAGCAGAAGTGTGTTTAGCAGCATTCTGAGCTCACATTCTCTTATCAGGATCCTCGTTTTACAGGTAAACTCTGGATGCAAAAGAGGTGTTTAAATAAAGGATGACTGACCCGTACGTGATTCCTGCTATGGTGCACTTCTTAAAATGCATGACGTTACAGGTGAGCGTTCCCGTTTTGTCAGAAAAGAGGTATTTGACCTGGAAAAAGACAGAGATGGCGTAACTTCATGTGCCACCAGTAGTTCAGAGGGGTTTTATAATGGTGGGGGGATGAGGAGCTGACCTGACCCAGCTCTTCATTCAGATTGGATGTTCGGGCCATGGCCGGCGTGTCTGTCTCTGAGTAGTACATCTCAACATCCTGAGCGGAAAATAAAACAACTCCCTACATGGAGGCCTTGCAACAAAATAAAAGCACTCTGCACTTTGGGATTTTTATTTATAATAAAAAAAATTTAAATCATGCATAATTTTACTTCCACTTCAAAACTATGACTGAGGCAGTATATGACATAAAAACATAATAAAGCTATTAAAGTTTACGATTCTAACAGAGTTGATGGTAAAATCCTGGCGATTCCTACCCAGTTGATGAAGAGCGCCTGTGTGAACTTCACCACCTCCAGAGTAACCAGCAGGCTGATGGGGATCAGGTTGTTGTAGAGGATGATGAACGTCAGCAGGTTATATGCAAAGTTAAGGGAGATGTCACCTAGAGGAGGAAGAAGCAGCAGCTGCGTTTTTCTCCTGACTTCATGCAAACTAGATCCACTGATCGCTGATGTGTGTGCGTCGGCTCTCACCGTCCCGCGACAGGTACCAGCAGGCTTCGTTCGTGTGCTTCTTATTCCAGATGGCGGCGCCCACCGAGCTGACGAGCGCCATGACCAGCAGGATGCCGAACAGGACCAGGATCTGCATGTTGGTCACCCGCTCCACGTTGGAGCGTTTCAACGGCACCTTGGTGGAGTTCTAAACAAAGCGGAAAAACCAGAGGAATAATTTCATTATGTCTGAGGGCAAAAAAGGTGAATAACTACTTTTAAACATCTGTTTGCATATTATTTAAATATTAATTTATGAAAACTACTCAAGAAAAGTATTGATTATGAAATCGTATGTAAGCAGAGGAGTAAATTGTGGAAGACTTGTAGATCATAGAGAATTAAAGCTTTGACTTAAAAAAAATAAAAAAATAAAGCATCTTCTTGTGAATAAACTCTGCAAATGTCAGCCTTTCTTCTAAAGTCAAACCCTTTCTTCTCTTGGTTCTTAAAAGGCTGAAACGTGTGATTTACCTGCATTAATTTGGAGTCATGGCCCGTATAGACGACGATTCCCACGACCCACTGTGTGTTCCTGAGCTGAGCTCCACGCAACAACACTTGGTCTGGACCCAGAGGAGCTGGACTATGGAAAAACAGGTTGGACAAGTTTGGTACATGAACGGATATGTGTGACATTTATTGGTTAACATTGGCTGGTTTCAATGTATGCCTTTTATTTTCTTATGCCAGATGTTGGGATGCTCTGAATTTCAGTTCCCTAAAGAATCCAAATGTGTGAATTTGAATAATTACTGTTTTAAGGATTATATTCAAGCAATTTTTTTTAGAAATTTTACATTAAATTTGACCATAAATAGACAAAAGAAAAACAAAACACAGTAATCTATCCCGCTTGGTGGAACAACTGCTGCTAAGACCTGTGCATGTCTCACTTCTGGTTCTGCAGACGCAGGGTCCCGGTGAAGTCATACAGGTGTCTGTTGGGGCCCTCGCACTCCAAATGACCAGACAGCGCCATCAGATCCTCCAGGGTCTGAAAACCAGCCGTCAGGGAAAGACCCTGGATGGAAAGGAAGCAAGGATATCAAGGATGTGGAACATTTATGACAAACAAGTCAACAAGTCTTAAAAGATTTCAGTAAAAGATAATAATGCAAAATTCCTGCTTTACTTCTCCTGACTGATTTTGATATTAGAAGATTTTAACCAATGATCAATACAGGATACCTACAAATTTCAAAAGGTCCAAACTTTTCAAGACTTAACTTGTTAGCTCTTCTACAGCTGGATTGGCTTAAGGAAGAACAGATGGATGGAACAAAGAGAAAACGTTCTATTAAATGATAGGGGGCCACCAAAGAACATTTGGGAACCACTGAATGAATGAATGGAATACTGGATGATTGCGAAAAGCAATCAAAATGATTTCTTTTTCCATATTTCCAAAGTCCAGACTTTTTCCAAAACTGTCAATACATAGAAAACACTGATTGCTTTAGTAATTTAATCTAAAAAATAAAACGTAGCAGAAAGTAGGCCTTGGAGAACGATTTTCTTCTTGTTTGTTTTTCTCCCACCTGTCTGATCTTAAGGTTGGTTTCTCCATCTAGGTTAGATGTTTCAATGTAGCACATGGCCTGTGGCTCACTGCAGAAAGGAATAAAAAAAAATATTTACAAATCACTTCATATATGGATAATTTCTTTATAGTGTTTCATATAAAAACATCCCATCTAAAAAAAAACCTTGGTCAGCAAAAAAAAAAAATCACATTCATTAAAAGTCTAAATGATTAAACACAAACAGAATCGTTTTTGTCAAGAGTAAAAAAGATTTGAGAAGAAACACATATTTACAAAGACAACAGTCTACCTGGAGGACAATATAACCATGTCAGCTGGAAGATGCTGGCCATTGGTCACCTTCACTAGGTCTCCTACTGCCACCTGGTGGCCAGGAGGCAGTAGAGCAGCAGAGGGAGCGAGGGGAACAGAGCCCATATGTGGGGTGGGGTGGAGGAGGTAGAGAGTAAAAGAGAGGAGAAATAATGCAGGTTAATCAGTGACCAGAAAGAATGCAGCCATCAGTTAGAAAAGACTTGCAACAACATGACAGCGAGCACAGCGGTGCACGGCTTTAACGGTTCGGGTTAGACTGCAACAGTTTCAGATGAGAGAAACACAAAGTTTGAAGGGAAAACTGGCAGGTAGAAAAGTTTCTCTCATTTCATTTAACTCAGCCAAACAAAGCACAGTGCAGCTCCGAAAGCAACAATAATAATAATCTGTTCTTTATAGACCTAGAACTCTGAAGCGGATTCAAAGACGCTTCTTATTATCAATGTGTTTTTAAGCTGTTCTAAAATGCAAACGTGTTGAAACTGCTTTAGGAAACAAAGGCTTGTAGACAAGCTAAAACAGACCACCAACCATGGGTTTTCTTTTTAAGGCTTGTCTGCTATTTTTAAAGCAACACCTAAAGGCGTCAGAGGATCGAAAAAAATGTAAACAAACTTATTCTCACAGAACATGTACAAATATCTTCACTACCATCAGCTTCATGTGTGTATTTAGCAAATTCAAACTTACAAAAAAAAAAAACATTCATGTAATCGATATGTAATAATTAGCAGTTACAGGGGATAATGAGCTGAACGGCAGCTGGAACTAATTCCCTCACCTGTCCTGAAACAGTGAAGCTTAAATCCTGACAAACACACCTGTCATCCACACACTGTAATAAGGACCCAGCTCTGACTTGATGCGACCTAATGGAGCGAGGCTGTGCACAGCTGGGCCCACTAATGAGAACATTCAATAAAGAGCCCAAATCTTAGGAAAACAAGTACATTCCCCAACTTACATCCAACCACCGATCTTTCAGGGCTGCTCCTTGTTGCTTTACCTTTTTTTTTTTAATCCAATCCTTTAAATTTTCCATGTTATTCTAAATTTAATTTCCATACGGAAACTAGACATCGACCAAAAACATTTTTCTTAAAGCCAATGCTGATCATTTTAACATCATTCTAACTGATCCCCGACATGTACGCCGATATCGCTTTCTCTTCCTCCATTTACACGGGAAAGGTGATAAATGTTACACGAGCATCAATTTAAGCAAAAAGGAATAATTTATTTACAAATCATCAAAAATATTAAGAATGAATGGAAAGCAGAGGGAAGAGTGGAACATGCGCTTTCATGCAGCTGAACGCACTAATGAATCGGGGAAAGCGTGCACCGATCAGCTGATGCCAATACGAGATAAAAGGGCGCTTATATCAGCCGAACGACAGATCAGTCGATCTCTAACAGCAACGTCCACTTTTACCAGCCACAAGCCTTTAAGTAGATCCTGTTATTGTAGAACATTCCTACAATGAAAGTCATGAAAAAAAATATAACCTTTAAGTTGAGAAATTGTTTTTACAGGGGCGAAAAATCCAAAGTCAACAACAAAATTATTTCTGGCACATTTATTATGAAATATTTGGAGTTATTAATACTTCATGGGACCTGTCCCCCCCCCCTACTTAACTCAATCATAAGATCTTTTGCTCCAGGGGCTGAGGCCTCGGGCACTACTTTACAAATACCAAAAGTAAAAGGAGAAATGGCACTTCCAAATTTAAGAGTGCTTTAATGCTGCCAAAATACACTGCTTAGTATACTGGTGCAATACAGAATACGTGGCTCGGTGCAAGGAAACCTATGGATTTGGAAGAACGGAGATGTGACCAATGAATCCTTTCTGTTTTAATTAGGTCAAAGGTTTTAGTTGTTTTATGCAAGGTTATTATCATTAACTAGGATAAATGAAATAACAAAACTCAGAATTAAACAGTTTTATTAATTGAGGTAAAACAAAAACTAGACCTTGCCAAAATATATAAATAAATAAATCAAAAGCTCACTGAAACTGTAATAAGCGTTTATAAAACGTATTAAAACTATATCAATTTCAAGAGGAAAATGTGCTTTGTTTTCATATGTGTGTTTATTATAAAGCAGTAATATGAGGTCAAGTTTACGGTTGCTGTCATTTGTCTTACTGCAGCAGTCTGTCCTTATCTAGGCTTTTATTTCTATTATTACTAATATGTGTTCTTTTTTTAATCTTACCCACAGTATGAAGGTCTAATTACATAAAAGATTAAAACTATAACTAAAGCTAATAAGAACTAAATGGAATCTACGAATTTTTAAAAAAAACTAAACCAGCTAACAAATACTTAAAACAAATTAAAACTAAAATAGAATTGAAAATCAGAAGTGAAAACTAAATAAAAAGAAATATCAAAAATATTTCTACCTTTGTTCTACTGAGGGTCTAAATGATCACCTTTTTTTTATTTTGTGAGAGAGCTTAAATGGTCACAGAAAACAAATAAAACTAAAAAACCTTATGATGCCATGCACTTCCAAAGGTCTTCTGACTGAAAACCAGGCCCCGCAGCATCATAGGTTGTCTACCATACCTTAAAGTAGGCATGTGTTGTTTTTCACATTCTTATTCTTTGTTTCTGTTGAAATCCAACTGGAGTGTTTGCTGCTGGGAATCTGAATTTAAAGATATAAAAAGTATTGCAAGTTTTCCTCAGCAACATTTCCAACCCTGACAAATGTTTACAGTACATCCGGATTAGAAACGTGATCAGCTGTTTTCTTATGGCCATTCAACGCCAGTATTAAGATCACAACACACCAGAAAATACTCAGTTACTCAGCTTTCCCTTTATAAATAATAGATATTTGTGTAAATTTGTGCTGGAATTTATAGAAATTAACAGGATGTATTTATTTGGACATTTTTTCTTTTGGTTTGTTTTTTAACTGTTCATTATGTAAGAGCTTTTACTTTCCACACACTGTATTATTTCATAGCGATGTTTCCATCATTTGTGCCAAAAAAAAAAGATGCAGCAAACAGTGCCGTAAAAATGAGAGTGAATCACAAGCGTGATAAATGAGACGGCAGCAGTCGCGCGTATGTGATGATAGTGATACCTGCTTCCAGATGATCGTCTGCCAAGCTCCGTTCCGCAGCACTGAGAGACAAGGACAACACAGCCATCAGTCAGCCTTATGGAGAGACTCTCATACAGTATTCATGGCCTCTAAACTTTTGTCTTTTTTTTTGTGTGCGTTGGCCTGAGTGCCCTGTAATGCTATAATGGCCGACAAACAACAGTCATTCATCCAGCCATGAAAGGAAAACAAAACCCAGGCAAACAGACGCTCATGGAAAACCGCTCGATATACCTGTCGTCTTCTTCTTGTTCACTGTGTTGTCCGCTTTGTGTCTTTTCTGCAACAAGGCAAGCAGAAAACACACTTTGGTGTAAAAATATGAGGTATATTTACAGTGAAGCATTAAAAACTTGCTCTAAGAGCAGATTTACTATCTTGATCTGGTCCATGCTGAGGTACTCACATAGTCCTCTATGATTTCTTTAATTCCTGCCACAGTGAGGATGAAAATGAGCGGCACCAGAGTGGTGTAGCGTCCGGTCGGTGATACATCAGGGATTTGCTAATGAGAAACGATAAAACAATATACATTTATGTCTGTGGCGACGGACAATGAAAAGGAACTGAAGCGATCAGCAAAGATGAACTACTCTAGAGATGAAAAGCAGAACAGCTCTCCGCTTCTGAAAAATACTGATTTAACTTGTACATTGAAGACTCCAGCTTCACAAAGATGGCAGAAAAGATACTGATGATGTAAAGGGAAAAACAGGAAATCGTTGTGGGGAAAAAAATGGGAAAGAAGGAATCTAATAGTCAGAATGGGTTCTGTTTATTTTTGTTTGTTTGTTTCGTTCTCACTTTTACTTTATTTGGCTTTTTGTTCAGTAAAAGTTATGAAAATATATATTTAATGTGGCCCAATGACTTTTTAATCAATAATCATTCTGATGCTTATATAATTATAACCGATATAGCAAATATAAATACAATTCAAAATCTAGGTCTCAGCTGAAGCATTCTGGGTCAGAAAATCTCCATGCAAACAGATCTTGAAATCTAGACATTGGTTCCCTTGTTCTGAAGGACCAGGACCACATGACCCCATGTTACTTTGGAAACTTGCTCCAGTTTATTCATGTTTAACAAGTTATGGATCGGGGGAACATTGGTTCAAATTAAAGCACTGTCTATGGCAGACATCTAGGTTAAACTTCACTTTAGACTCTCATAGATGACTGGTTGTGAACCAGAGGTGGTTTGTATGCGGTCCAATGGGTTTACTCTGATGAAACAGGGTCCAGTTTTGCCTCCGGTTACTTTGGTCTGCACAATCAGGACTCTGGCACAAGTATGACTCATAAACTTGGTCCAAATCCCATCTGGTTACCAGATTATAGACGTTTAACAAGCTGATAGCTTCCACACAGAAGGATTGAACTTTATTTGAATGCAGATTTCAGCTTATAATGATATATTTCTGCAAAATGTAAGTAAAGAATTACCAAAACTTCTAATACCCCCAAAATAAAGTTTTAAAAGTTTGACATCTGTAATCTTTTTATCACATTAACATAAAAGCCACTTCATAAGGCTGCTTTACATTAAGCTACATTAAAATTTATTTTATTAAAACTTATAAAATATATCATGAATTGTATAATTTAATTAATTTTATTAAATAATACTAATTTAATTTCTTTTTTAGATTAATAAAACATTTTGGAATTAGATTGAATTGAATAAATCTTAGACTTCATCTAACAGAAAATCTTAGATTATTTTGTCTAAAAATATATTAAGTTGGAGAAAACTTAATAAAAAAAATGTGTGACATATAAAATTGAGATGTAAACTGTTCTGAATATCTAAAGAAGAAATCCTGTAATTATTTTATCTGGGTTTTTATTTAAAAATATTTTGAACCCATAACCTGAAACATTTTTTTTGTTGTTTCCATAGGAGTGATTTAAAAAGAAACGTTAACTTTGTGTTTAAGGGAATTTGTTTTTACATAAAAACACCTTTTTGTAAAAAGTTCAATATTAAAAAATATATTCACAAAAATACAAAGAGAAAAAAAAGTACATTTCTTAAGAGTTTTTAGAGAAAAAAAGAACAAAGCAGTTCGGGGTTTTATAAAAGACAATGCTGAGACATTTTCAACAAAATTTCTTATTGGTCCATGTCGATCAACCATCTAAAAGCACTAAAACTCTGAACTACAACCAGTATCGCTTTACCTGCATGAGTGCGATGAACAGGAAAAAGGCGTTGGCCGCCCGTCTGATCTGCTCATACAAGAACCGGGGCAGGAAGGTGAAAATCCCATACTTGGTGGTACTGGATGAAGAAAACAGAAACAAAAGAAATTCGATCAAATCGTGTTTAGATACACCGTAGAAACAAATAGTTCAAGTAATGCATTAGCAACCAAAAAAAACTGATGAATACATTTCAATAATGATCTCTAATGGTTTATAATACCTATGGGACATGACGTCCTTAAGAGGATGAATAAAACTAAACTTAATTTGGATTAAAACCCTTTCATTATGCTCAGGTGGGGCAAAAGACCTATTATCAGCTGCTTACACATCACACTTATAAATAGATCACGATATTTAGCCCGATGCACTAAATTAAGACCAAAAATCCAGAAAATAGAAAACGAGGAAACCTTTGCAGCCTTCCTGTCAGTCAGCTGTATTGATGAGACAGCCGTATTGATTAGCCTTGATATAGCCATTAGCTAATGTAAGCTAAAAATAAAGCCAACCTTCAAGTTGAAACCCGTTTAGTTTTTGTTATTGTTTGTTTTTCCTTCCTTTGCCTAAGTGTCGAGTAAAAGCTTCTGCACAGAACTTCATTTAATGGATCATGCATGTTTGTGTGCATGAGTGCATGCATCAAACGGTTTCAGTGTAGCTCAGGATCTCCAAAGAGACAAAACCTGTAACCTGCTCTGCTACCTCTGACCCCACTCCCATATCTGCCTTATCTGTAAACTAGACACAGAATACGAGAAGCAAAATGTTACACAGGAAAAAAAAAAAAAAACCAAGGGAGCAGCAGCTGTTGTTTCACAAATGGACAGGCGGGTTCCTGACCTGGAGGCTACGGATATCTCTAAGCTAGAGCTGCTGCATGGCTCATCTAATCAAAGAAGGGGGATATAGGACTTCAACTAAAGAAATGGCCCCATTTCCACTTTATTATACAAAAAAAACACATCTAGACCTGATAGTTTTTGTAGTGTATGTACATATATATATGTATATTTATATATATATGTCCTGAGTGCAGGAGGTTTGAGCAGCTGTTGGCAGCAGGGGTGATGCTGTCCTGCAGCTGTGCAGCTTTGGAGTGTTTGCATAGAAAACAGCATTCAAAGTGCAGAGCGGTGGAAAAGCATCTGCTTTTCTAACAGATTTCCTTTTTTAAAAAAGAATACATATTTTAGTTCAATAACCAAATTTAAAAAAATTATGTAGAGAAGTGATTCCCAATCTTTTGAATTATCCATATTCTTTAATTTATTTAGTCACCCAAAGGTCTAGTTAATGCCACCCATGAAACCAGGAAATAACTTAAGCTTAACCTGTCCTACAACTTGGTAAAAAATATCCAAATGTAATCATGCCCTGATCTAAAGAAATTCAAAACCAGAGGAGAAAAAAATAAATTTACATCCATCAATCAGGTAAAGGTTACAAAAAAACATTTCCAAGGAATAAGGACTTAAAAAAATCCTTCATATCCATAAATTAAGACCTCGAAAAGCGGGCCTCGACCACTGATCCAAAAAAAAAGAAAAAAAAACAAGAACAGCGAATAAAACTCTGCAAGGCTCAATTTTAGGTTAAAGAAAGAAAATAACTCAACAAAAATTGCATCCGTGGAAGAGTTCAAAAGCCCTGGACCACTTCTTGTAATTTAAGCGAGTCATAGGACCCACATGGTTGTTTCTGTAATAAATGAAACCATAATAATAATAAAAAAAAATACGACTTATCTGTATAAGCGAACTATTTTTGCCCAGTATTACAATCACTTGATGACCCCAATAATTTAAATGTGTCAAAAATAGGAAAACCAGAAGTAATCTATGAAGGTTAAAAAAAACTTTTTCACAGCACTCCTTTACTTTAAATATGTTCATGATGTATATTGAAGGAGGAGGTCTGGGAGATGGAGAGAAGGGTCATGGAGAGAACAGATAAAAGCTGCAAGGCTTTAATCTCAGGGAGAAAATCAATAATACTGTTGGACTTTTAAAACAGAAACTAAAGAGTTACAGGAACACAAGGACATCAAAAGGCTTTTTGCCTCTGGAGCCAGAGTGCTTCTTCCAATCACATGAGTCGACCAGCACCCGCCTTAATCTCATTTGCGGAGCTGAAAATGCCTCTTTTTTTAAAGTGAAATCCAATCTTGCAGAAACGATCATGCTTAAAACCTAAAAGTGTGAGCCCAAAACAACCCCTTCAGTCACAGTGCAGGAGACCTGTTCTCCCAACAGTAGATGTTAAACGTAAAAAAAAAGAAATAATTAAAGGTGCATGGGAGAAATGATACTAAAAAATAACTGCATATTTGGGTAACAGATGTATTAGCAGAACGGAGCCCTGACAGTAAACAGTGAGAATCAATGTGAGAGAAAAGGTGCAAAGATTTGCTTTAGCTGTGAAAAACTCAGAAGGTCACGCCTTAATGAATCACAACAAAACCTTCAACATGAGCAAAGGAGGCACATTTGAAAGGTTTTACCCTCAGCAACATCACAGAAAAAAAAAAGTCCTCTCAGTTTTCACTGAGAGGAAACAAGCCCACCTGAAGCGCTTCGTGTAAATTTGATGAGAAACTTGTAAATAGGCTTTAAATTTCACCAGCAGCATTAAATATTAATACTAACGTATTGATTGGGGAAACACTGTGTCACGTTGTGTCGTTAAGCAAAGCCATTTATCCACCAGAGACACGTTAACCCCACCCTTAAGGAAATAGGGGACCTTTTTAGAAATCTAGCCATTAATTAGGATTGAAATGAAAGGAAAATGTTAAAAGAGACGCAAAAACAACCATATCTCTCAGGTCTAAAGTCCACCTGACACACAGGTGAAACATAGTGGCTGTCAGAGACCGTCCTTTAACCCACTCAGTGTGGATTTAAAACTGAGCAAACATTAGCTCTGTTTGATTATTTTTTTTTATTTTGTAGGGCAAAGAATGCAAAAAATGCAAGTCATAATTTTAAAAAAAGGGAAATTTACCAAACTGGCTCCAAGATTAACTATAACCTACAAAATTTAAATTTCATTTTATTCAATAAAACACTTTTTGCATCAAGCAGAAAATAAGGGTTTTGTTGTGAAAACATTACTAAATGTGTCATACCTAAATATTTTTGACTAGAAATAAGCTGAAAATTGTTGCACAAGCTAATCTCATTTCTCCTT
>JAUZNJ010031775.1:0-14041 GCA_034780135.1 Jordanella pulchra | reverse complement strand
GCCCTACTGCTCCACTTGTGAAAGCAAAATCTTTTGGGCTCTGTTTGGCACCAAGACAATTATTCTTATTGCCACATTGCCAGACAGGACACTGCAAAAAAAAAAAAAGAAAAGGGTGAGCCACAAAAAATATGTATCTAGATGTTTTGTACATATTTGCCATTTATGTTTAAATTGCATATCACAATTAGATTGCTCACAATAGGTGCTATGATTTCAGGTGGCAGAGAAGTACAAAAGCGGTTCAATTCAATTCAGTTTGTTCATAATGCACAAATTTAAAACATGTCATCTTAAGGCAGTTTACAGAGACATTTCAACTCAATCATACAGTCAAATAGTGTATGTTCAAATGCACAAAGAACTGCAAACACAAAAGTGAGACTCTTAAATACCCAAATTAGACTCACACACAAACACATGCAAAAGATAAATGCTGCAAAAGAGAAATGCTACAGTCACACGAGATAGTAGCAAAAAATTGCAAATGCATTGCAAATAAAAAACCCGCTGAAAACACATAAATGACACGCCCAGAGTAGTACTTCAGACCACTAGGGAGAGACATACTACTCACAGTGGGTTTAATAATATTTATTGTGGGTTTTTTTTTTTTTAGCAGTCCAAAACAATGTTTAGTTTTAGCAGAATAAGTGTTCAAAGTGGTCTGGTATGCAACTGTAAACAAGACTGTAACTTCTAAATTTTCACAACTGTATGTCAGGACTTTTTCCCGCATGCTGAACCTACTGTGACTTTTAATCACACACACACACACCCTTCCCCCCTCCCCCCCTTCCCCCCCTAAACTCTCCAGAGTTGAAAGTAAATTGCCAATTTAATAATAATAGAAAAATTACGTCAAAAGAAACCAATTATTTTCACACAAAATGCGAGTTGTATATTGAGATGCATGGCAGTAGGTGTTTTGGATGAGTGAGAAAAGTGATGTAAATAAATGATCATGGCACCAAAAAGACACAAATTAACTGGGGTAGGGTTAAATGATAACAGGAACACTCTCAACAGTCCTCCACTAAACAAGAAAACCGAATTTCAACTCCACAAGCTAAGTACAAAACACAGGGAACAGGATCCTGCAAAAATGCCTGTGATATGTTTTCAGATAAAATGTATAGTGGAAGGGGCAGTGCGAACCATTTGGGTGCCCCGAGTACTACTGTGTGGTGCTCACCACTTGGAAATAAACAATAATATAGTATTTGTCAGTTCGTATCTCTTTATTTCCAAAATAGCTTTTCAACATTGTTTTGAAAACAGCTGCAATAAATAAGGAGGCATTTAAAGCTTGAAAAATAATAAACTAATTATGCACCAATAAAGGTATGTATACTTCAACTATAAATAACAGTTTTACCTATCATGTAGAGAAATTAACAATGACAACAGATTTTAAGAGAAGTTAAAATGAGGAAACGAATAACGTACAATGAATAAAATACAAAACTGGGGGAGTCCAATACAGAACTAGGACTCGTCCTTTTAAGTCAGAGGGCTCCAAAGAGGTGGACACTCTCTGTCATTCACACGCATTCATACACACTGTTAAGCTTGGTCATATACCCTCCTAGAGTCAGACAGATAAGTAGGTAAAAGTTGAGGAATCTCATGCTGCTTTAAACAAGAAGCTGCCTTTGGTGGCTGCCCATGTTGACTTTATGAGAAACCACTACTGGCACTGATAGTATTAGTAAATGCAGAGTTGGATTTTAATTTGCAAGGTTGCTTGTCTGGCTAATAGATCAGTGCTGCACTAGCATTGCGGTGTGTGTTTTCCATATAAAGTATCTATTTATTGTATTTTTATTTGGCTGCTTAAATTGGACATTGTGTATGTGTTTTGATTCATTTTTTTTGCTGGATGAGCTGAATTCTGCCAATAGGTTTAAATGCGTCTTCAAACACTTATTAGCCTACAGTAAGTTGTCACATTGGCCTGAAATGTGTAATTATGCACTCAATTTGAGTATTTGCTGTTGATGTGTAAAAATAGTTTGAAAGAAGCTTAATAACAACAAAACTGAGTACTCTACCTTGAGACAAGACCCACTGGTTGAGTTTGACATGGTACAACACAGAACGTAGACTCCAGTGTTGGACAAGTGGATAGCCAGACACTTCACTGTAGTTCACCATACCTGTAGGATTGAAAACATAGCAAAAATGTAAAAATGGGTACAATACCCCAGAAGTATATTGTTGCAAGTTTTAAAGTTAGTGGTTCCTCATGGGTATATTCAGAAGAAAAAAAATAATTTCAGCTCCACAATAATTTTCTATTTACTCTTTAGTTGTGCTGGAGAATGCAAACTCCAGTGTTAGATCAAAGGTTAGACCCATATTTTCATTCTTGTTTACATTACAAGATAAAAATTGGAGAAGGTTCTAATATATTAATACTAGATTAGATGACATGAGACAGAAGCACGGATAACTTCAGTGTTACATCAAAGGGGTATAAGATCGGAAGCTTCTCCTCTACCTGAGAGACTATAAAGACAGAAGATGACTCAATCACAATAAAATCTATTGAGAAATAGTGATGCTGAAGAGTGAATAAATTGAAAGTGTAATGTTAGATATAAAAAAGATCATCTCATCTAAAAGTCAAGTGCCCTGCAAAAGTATCTATACCCTTTGGACATTTCCTGGTTTGGGATGTTAGAGCCAGAAACTTCAATTTGTTGAAGTTGTAATCTTTTTAGTTTATTTAGAATCATAACTTGCATTTTAATTAATGCCTAAAAATGTATTCTTTGTAGATCGTCTGTCTCTGCAATGGCAACATGTATTTTAAGGAGCAGCAGTCACATCCTATGACAACAAATGTATTTTTGTTACCAAGCTTAAAGGTATAGTAGACAATTATTTATAAGCTTTGAGTTCTAAGGATATTGTCTTATCTACTGGTTGCATTCAAAGCCTTATGATGTCCTCACCGAACAACATGGTTTGTACTAGTTTTCTCTTGCTGTGCACACATACTTCTATTGCTTATGTATCCAGTGAACCTCAGTTTTAACCATTCAAAACATATACTAGGAAAATGTTGTTCCACTAAGTTGGTGTCTTTGGGTAATGTGGAAAGACCATAAAAGGAGATGTTTGGGAGGGCAATGGGGCTAGTGCACACACATTTGATACAGTAGGAGTTCCCCCTGAGGATTGTCAGAGCAGGTAGGATAATCTGGCTCATAAGAGGTTACTCAAAGTGACTTGGATGTTTCTTACCAATTTTTTTGGGAAACCGTTCACCAAACTTTTGGGCATTTGATTAACAACCATAACAAGTTTACGTGACCAGACGCATGATTTTGTGCTTGTGTGCAATGAGGCAACCAAGAGGTACTAGACAAAGCAACTACCAGCAGAGGAGTAAAAAGAAAGTTCTTTTTTAAGTGTGATAAATCACACAGAAAATGTAATGCCAAGAAGACTAAGACATGAGTAGTGCTTGGAATACAGTATGGACCTTGTTGCTGGCTAAAGAGGGAGCTAAAGCTACCTAAGATACCAAGGTAATAAATACATGAGTAAGTAGTGCTAGAAGATGGCAATGATGTTTATTCCTAGAGATTATACCCGGTGTTAAAATTATTTTAGGCTAAAAAAAGGACTACGTGAACAGTGTTGTGATCAACACTTGGTTTAAATTGCTTTAATTTACTGTGAACATATGATTGTTGGCATTTCTGGAACAGGTATATTACGTTCATCAAAAGACAGACATTACCTATCCTTTTTGAAAAATAGAGATGATCTGTGAGTTTTAATTAGATTTCTAAAGTTTACATCAATTTAAGTCAAATTAAATGAGATACAAAAAGTTTTAATTGAAAAGATTCCACTGCGACTTTAGTTGTGTTAGGTTTGATGGGCTGCTGATGGGGAATCAGCACTAGTTGCAAGCCTAAACATTAAGGACATTTATCTGCTTAATTGCACATATACAAGAGGAAAGCGTGAAAATTTGAAACCTGGACTGTTAAGACTGACATCAGCAAAAGAGTGAATTATGCCAATACCCTGCCTTTTAATGAGCGTAACTTCCACAGAAACTGTGTTTTTAAACACATTTACCTCCTTACTTGCACACAAGGCTTTTGAAACATGAATTCCACACTGTTAAGACTGTCTCACCATGACAGGTGAACACACAGCCCCCAAAACATACAGCAAGCTTTAAAAGAACAAAGTGAAAGAAAAAAAATGCTCCACTCCCTCGCTATGCTCCTAAAACATCTGGTGAGAACCCTGGATGCTACTTCATAATTTAATAACTCCTAAAGCTAACTGACTGGACAGCGTAAAAGTTGTATCAAAAGAATAAATGGGGCTAAAGACAAAGGCATGTCACATTTTTTATGAGCAACATTCTAACTGAAGCTGATCTACCTCATAAAATCCCTCAGAGTCACACTGAGTTTAGTAGTATTATCGAAATGTGCAAAAAATGCATGAATAATTGTCCAAAACATTGTTTATCAAGCATGATAATGATGAAAGTGTTAAAATTGTGCAGGGGTGTCTTGATAATCTATTGCAATTTTTCATAAATAATCTGGCCTTTAGTTTTCACCTTGGTTCACTGGACTAGTTTCATTATACCTATCTGGTTGTAGGCTTTCAGTTCTGATTTTTGTTGTTTTTTTTTTTGCTTTTTCAGTAAGAGAAAACTCTAAAACTCACATTGCATTACCAAATCTGGATAAAACTGCAAACAGCAAAAATTAATGGTCCATGATTATGTGGAGGCGTTAAGAGCTGCTGCACATCACTCCCTGATGAGATGATAAAGACTAAAAACAAAGCTAAACAAGAAAAAGCATGGAAATATTCTCCAGCAAGCTACAAATGTTTAAAAGGGTGAATTTTAATCTGTTTGATGTTTAGTTTCAAAGTGAAAATTTGATTCTTTCGCAACAGAACAATAATAGTAGTTTAATTTTCTTAGTGCAGGGAATACAAAGTTTAACGACAATACTAAACTATACTGATTAGTATCTTATTTGTTTTTAGTGAAAGTAGTTCTGGAGGGAAAAAAAACAGACTTTGTAAGCGTTTTTTAATAATTCAATTTGCTCTGTATTGCGAGTGATAAATTTGCTAGAAAAAAATTGTTTGTATTCTGTTGAACATATTGCACCAGCTAAATTCCTCAAAACGGCAATCTGGAATAGTGTTACCTTATATCTTATGTTGTTTTAACACAGTATTTCTTACAGCCCTGTAAATTATTTGTATTGATTTTGTATCATTTAACAATATTCTCCTCCCTGAAATCAATAATACCTATTTCTCCAACCTGAAGTAGCCATCCATGTATAAATGTTTTTCATTTTGATGCACCGTGCAGTCTTCGAATGTTATACACACTTTGTGGTCCTTTGACCAATGACCTTTTAAAATCAAAGTCAGCGGTGTATGAAACATATCCCACAATGCTAGATGACAGCAACAATTGACCCTCATCATTAATGATAGACAGAGAGAACTAAAAGTTTTAGAAATTCTTAACTGAAAAATGGCCATAATTATAATTCAGAATAGTCCAACAGGACAAAACATGAAGGGCAAATAAAAAACCTATATTTTGATGATAGCTGGAAATAGGGAAGCCATACCATCCAAGGTATGGCTTAGCGAATAATGTTGTCAGGTCCAGGAACAGGCCTTTAACGTCACTTTTATCAAACCATAAGCACAGCAGCCAGTATAAATCATGTAGTCTCCCATGGCAACTGACAGCCGTGTCATGCTGCAGCAGTGGGATTACGGCCATATATCACTCTGACTGCCCCCACCGTGTTCACAACCACATCCAGAAGGGATCTAAATGATGCTGGTGGTAGACAGCCATCCTCCGACTACAGAAATGAAAGAAGGGAAGGAGAGTAAAAGATAAGAACTTTGTGTGTGTGTGTGTGTGTGTAATTCAAAGATTTTTTTAGGTGTGTGTGAGTGAGATAAATTGATGCATGAGACACACTGAAAAGCAGAGCTTTAAAGGTACATGTACGATATGAAAAAGTGAAGGGAGACGAATGATGATGAATAAAGAAAAAGAAGTCTGCCATTTTCAGCAGAGGGTGCTGGTTTGTATGAGTTTCACAAAAATAAAGATGTATCAGTAGCCAGCAGAATGAGGAAGGATGCAGTACTTTATATTTTGGTCCAAAAGATTTAATGGATATGGTCACTTTTTGTAAGTTGATCAAAAAGATTGCATTTATTCACTATTATTATTATTTTAAAGAATAGGATGAATTGAATTTGTACAACTAGGATGCCACAATTACCACTGTGTCGATTACCGCAAGAAGGTTCGTAGAATGAATCCAAGTCTGGGATGATTCCACATCAGGTGGGTTCAGAATCAGAATCAGAAATACTTTAATAATCCCCGAGGGAAATTACTTTTGTTACACGCTCCAGATAAAAACAACTTAAGCGGTGTAACTGCAGCTTTTCGCGCATGCGCACTGCAGTCTGAAAACCACCCTCCTCCAAAAGCTACAAAATCTGTTAATAAGGTCTAGGTTTAGATGTGTGTGTATGTGGGTGGTTGTTTTACCAGTGTGTCTCTTATTTCCTTATTATACATGGCACACCTTCCCAGAGTATACAGAGGATCTTCTTCAATGACTACCAGAGATGGCCACCAGCCAACCAAGAAACATTCATTGTTAAGATGGTATTGAGGTTGAAAAGACAGAATGAACCTTTACTAAAATACCAAAAAACATTTAAACATCCCTATACTGCAACTTTGGAAAAAAAATACAAAGGTGATTAGCATCTGCTAACCACAACACTCTAAAAGTAGATACAAAATTAGATCTGCCAATAAACAGCACCATTAATTAAATAGCTTGTTGATTGATGAGTTTAACTACTACTTTACTTCAGAGTTTAGTGAGGACTGGATGGATTGTTCAAGGTCCCCCTGTCCGTTCAACCTATTGCACTCAAAACACCCCCCCCCCCAAAAAAAAAAAAAATCATCACACCACATAGTAGAAATGTTGCTGTGATGTAAACAAACAAAATTGCAATGACTGTTTTTTTAAAAAGGTTGGGGGTAGAATTAGTAGTTGGGATTTATATTCTTATATCTCAGATCAGTCTTCTTAATATTTCAGATGGTCAAGATCTTAACAATATTCAGACAGTTAGAGAAAAATGAGCTCAGTTTGCATCAGAGTAAGCATCCATTTGCATTAAGATTTTGCCAAACACAATGCATCTGACTCCTCGCTGCTCTCTTCGAGGCATTTTTTTAAGCTTAATACTATACTGTGATTCAGTTTGCCCACCTCTAACTCACACATTATTTATGCATTTACAAGAAAACCCAGCTATATTTGTGTATATTTCTACAGCCAGAACAAATAGCTTCACATTCTAAAGGGTAACAGCTGTTCAAGAAATATATATGGTAGAAAATGCCCAATCCTAAAAGCTGTGGGTAATTGAGGATAAGAAAAAGGAAAATATGTAACCTGCCTTGCTGCTGGCTTTGTTATTTTTTCACTGTACCTGTAACCTGTCAAATCTGAATATTTTTCTGTAGTTTTCTTTCCAGTTACAGCTTTCGGGTTCTAGCAGAAACTTAGGGAATTATTTTTATGATATATATTTTAGAAGGCATACTTCTTAAAAATTGTGCCTTCTGGAGGTAGAGCGAATGACCCATATACCAGCTGTCGCAGGTTTGAGTTCTGACCTTGCTGACCTTTGCTAAATGTCTTTCCACTCTTTTATAACCCACTTTCTTGTCTTCATACTTTCAAAAATAAAATAAAGACCAGCAGAGCCTACGAAATAAACTTAAAAAAGAAAATGGTGCCTTCTTAGCTGTTACCAAAAAACTGAATGCGACAAAGGAATATTAATGGAAAATAAAACCTCAATCACTGCTCCCCCCCCGCCCCCTGCTCCAGCCAATCCACGCAGCTCCTACCCCTCACTTTGCCCTATCATCATTCAGGACTCATCAATAAAGATCCAGATCCACAGAATCTCCTGCTCTCTAGTCAAACAGCAACCCTCCACCATACTTCTCCACCCTTTCCTCACTGTACTCCCCATGACTCCCCTCATTCTCTAACCTTCTTTGCAGAACCAGTGTCAGACTCTGGGGGGTAAAGACATCCCTAAGCTACATCTTCCTGCTCACCCAGATCAAATGCGTTCAGCATTGACTTCTCCCCAAGGGTCTGAGTGCCAAATACTCGAATTTTTATGTCAATAAATCTTCCTTATTCTATCTTTTCATCATGGCAGTCTATCTAGGTTAAAATATACTTAAGCATATTTTTTTTATTTTATTTTTTTATGTGGGTATAATAGGTTACGGGCAGTGGGTAGCACTGTTGCTCTGCAGCAAGAAGGTTCCAGGTTTAACTCCCAGCCCGGGTTCTGCTTGCATGTTCTTCCCGTGCATGCATGGGTTCTCTCCAGGTAGTTTGGCTTCCTCCCACAGTTCAAAAACATCACTATTAGGTTAATTGGAATCTCTAAATTGTCCTTAGATGTGAATGTGTGCATGGTTGTACGTCTTTGTGTGTCTCTGTGTGGCCCTGTGACAGACTGCCGATCTGTCCAGAGTGTGTCCTGCCTTTCGCTCATAGTCTGCTGGACATGGGCAACGCAACCCTGACTGAATAAGTGGGAGAAGATGGATTGATTGATAAAAAAAAAAAAAAAAAACTTAAAGAAAACATACACAACCTAAACATTTCTGACTGGTACTCTTTTGAATCAAACAGTTATTTATGCCTTTTAGGCAATAATGATCAATTAGTTTTGTTTAAGGATTCATTTTACGAGTCAAACATATTTGATGTGAAACTACCCACATCTTGTGACATAATCAGATATTTAGAGGATACAAAATTGAGTTGTATATTTCATGTGATATATATTTAAACACATCTGAGTAGGATTTGATTTCATATGATTTTTTTTTTTACTTTTTAAAAAGATACCAAACAGTGATTTTGTGGGGCCTGTTAATTTTCACAGATGTTTTGAAGTATTTCATTGAAAGAGTTGATTTGAAAATATCTATTTTTTTATTCCTTATACATCAGCTATGATAGGGATTCTAATGTTGAACTTGTTATAAGCTTGTCTAAGAAATGCGTGGCTGAAAGGACCTCATTAGGACAAAGCTGATATGTACTCATTTAAGAAATGATTGACTTAGGGGGACAAGCTTATAATTAAAGAATCAGTTATTAACACGAACCTCAGAAAGCATGTATAATTAACTCAGACACTTATGTAAAGGTTTAGATTACTGCTCTAAGTCGAATGAAAATTGGAGGAATTCTGTTAATACTGCAGCTAAGGAGTGGTATGCCTCTCTCTGAAAGATAAACAAGATTCTAACAGACAAAATCAGATGTGAAGATGCATGGAAACCCAGTAACAGTTTCTTTGTAACACTGCTCGGAAAATCCAGCATTTGGCAGAGGCCTGACAACACCGATGAACTTGATGAATAAGGCTCTAAATGTGATGTTCCTGCATTGTCCTCACCTTCAGCTACACACATTTATCCCCTCTTATGGGAAATGGCTCCCCGGACCGGTAGAGATCTTCACCAGCACAGGGAAAGTGAAAGCACACCACTACATAACCTCCCCATCTCCGCCTTCTTTAGTAAAAATGAATAACAAGCCCCAAACATATACAGTAGCAAAGCATATTCTTCTTCTTGCTGAAAGGCCTTGTCTCCCTTTTAGCCCTGGGGTGCTCTGCTCTCATTGTCTGACAGAATGATTAATTTGACTGAACTTCACTTTGCAAACATCCCAAGTTCACTTTCTCTCCCAGTACAGCTGCTGCCCGAGCCTCTAAGAGAAGCAGCAATTTTAGGGCTGTGCCCTGCAAGACAGCTGAATCTTTTTGTAGGAATGGAAAGCATAAAAATGTCTCATCGAAACCGTACTGTGAAAAAGATAAAGGCACCAAATAAATAAGCATCATTCGCTTTTAAGTGGCTGAACAGACAGAACAAATATGGCTGTCAGAACATCGCCATGGCTCTTACTGTACTTCTCCACACTTCTCAATTTAGCATCTTCTCTCCAAGAACATACAATAGCCACCCAGATAGATTTTTCCCCCTATGGTTGGAGCTTTTTCTATTCTCAAACATTTGTACATAATTCAGTTAAGTCCTTTGACATGTTGCATAATTAAAATATCAAGAAAGTGTCAAACAGATCACTGTTTAAGGGGTTTTTCCAACAGTTTGGGGAATAAATACAGCAACACCTGTCATTCATAGCATCAGAAACCAAGTTATTTAAGTAAAAAGGCTAAACATAATGAAAATGTAACTGTTGTAGTTTCTCCAGAATATAGCTTTCTCCGAGTTATCTTTCTTGTACCTGTGTTGCATCTATGAATATATTTTAGAGTATTTATAATGCAGTAGCATGTGCTGCAAGTTAGACAAAATCTTTTGAAAAAATTTTAAACGTTTTCTATCACAGATGAGGTCAAATGTGTTCATATACATTTTTAAAGTTACAATTCTTACTCAGTTTCTGATTTTTGATTGAATATTAATAAACATACTGTCATCATAATATTTCATATTTGTCTTCTTGGTTATGGATCTATCAATTTCATGAGAAACTTCAGGGTGTTTCTATATGCAGCCTGATGCTTCAAAGGTGTCAAGTTTACTAGAGTAACATCAGCATTTTCCACCGCAGCTACAGCTGTTGAACTTGTCACCTTGAGAACACTTGAAAAAAAAAAACGGACAACTTGAAATACAAAGCTAAGCAACGCAAACGCTACAGGTGACAACAATAAACCTGAGCACTTATTCATCAGTATAACAGCAATAGGATCAAGCATCGCTTTTTTCCTCTTAGCCATCTTCTGTGATCAAGCTGTAAGATAGTTGGTTTGATATTACCTTTTATCCAGACTTTTATCTATTTTCTCTATTTTTTGTATTCTCTGATAAGACAGCCTTTGGTCCCCTCATTACATCGGTCATGGTGTGGTTACAAACATTCTTTCAAACTCTATGACTTTATATTAAGTTGCCTTCAAATCTTATACACTGCTAAAAAATTAAAGGAAAACTTTGAAAACACATCAGATCTCAATGGGGGAAAAATGCTGTTTTATTTATACTGATATGGACTGGGTGATGTGTTAAGAACTAAAGGATGTCACATCATTTGATGGAAAATTATCAACCTACAGAGGGCTGTATTCAAAGACACCCAAAAATTACAGTGAAAAAATGATGCGGCGGGCTAGTCCATTTTGCTGAAATTTCATTGCGGCAACTCAAAATGGTATTCAGTAATTTGTATGGCCCCTATGTGCGTGTATGCGTGACTATGTTGGGGCATGCTCCTAATGAGATGACGGATGGCGTCCTGGTGTATCTCCTCACAGATCTGGACCAGGGCATCACTGAGCTCCTGGACAGTCTGAGGTGCAACCTGGCGGCGTTGGATGGATCGAAACATAATGTCCCAGAAGTGTTCTATTGGATTTAGGTCAGGCGAGCGTGGGGGTCAATACATGGTATCAAATTCTTCATCCTCCAGGAACTGCCTGCCTGCCTCCTAGAATCTCCTCCATGCTGTTGAGATTGTGCTGGGAGACACAGCAAACCTTCTGGCAATGGCACGTATTGATGTGCCATCCTGGAGGAGCTGGACTGCCTGTGCAACCTCTGTAGGGTCCAGGTGTCGCCTCCTGCTAACAGTAGTGACAGTGACCCTAGCCAAATGCAAAACTGGTGAAAAAGAGTCAGAAAGGATGAGGAAGGGAAAGAATGTGAGTGGCCTCCACCTGTAAAACCATTCCTGTTTTGATGGTCGTCTCGTTGTTGCCCCTCTAGTGCAACTGCAGCTCCAAAGCAGCTGAAACTGATGAACAACCCCCTCTGCTGCTTACCTGACCAAATAATTTATCCCAGAAGTTTAATTAACTTGATGCTATACTCTGATTACAGTGTTCCTTTAATTTTTTTTGAGTAGTGTATATACAGTATTCCTCTGTATTTTATTAACGTGCTAAGCAAGAGATTCTAAAAATATGAACATACAGTATATAAATCATTGTTGACCTTTCAAATGTTTTTTCAAAGAAGGAAATTTAAATAATAAAAAAGGCTTTTATCACACAAAGCGAACCTTTGGAGTTTTTTTCCTCTCTAAAAACAAGCAAAGCTATCAAATATGATTATTAACAATAATGGTTCCTCCTGCATACTCACCCCCAATAATAAGCTGATGCTGCAACCCGTCTAATTGCATTGGCTCTGAGACGAGTAAACAATATCGCACATTGCTTACAACTGTCTAAAGTGAAACATTAGTTTGAAGTGACTTTTTAGTACCATAAAAATACACATCCTAACTGTATTAATACAACAGCTCTACTTCATTTAGTGTTTCCGGGGTGTGTATGTTGCAAACATTTCTGGGAAAATAACTCAAATACATGTGTAGAGAAAAAACACGATCACACATTAACATGTGCCTGCACACTATTAGAAGGAGTAATTTTAATATTAGTAAAGATTAGAAAACCTTCAGGATTTTAATCGTTATTAGAGTTATTATAGATAAGGATTATGTTTACCAAACAGTACATGTGAGATTCTCCACAGTAAGATACATTTGTAGTACATCAATACGTAGGGAAATAATATATTAATTTTGGTGGATTAAGTGAAAAAAAAAGAAGTCATTAAAATGTGGAGCAATGGTAAACTACTAACTGTATTTTTGGACACAAGCACAAAACCCCGATAACAAAGCAATATTTTTTTAATTTGAACACACTGATGTAGATCAGCACAACTAGTTTCTTAAAGCATCTCATAAAAGCAACAGAACCAATTAGGATTAAAAAAGAGATGGTGCATGTAGAAGGCAAAAGAAAAAAAAAACAGTACTCTAACTGAAAAGTCCTCACCAGGACTTCAACACGGACTAGAAAAGACTAAAAATAGTTCTTCATTCAAAATGAGCTCTTTTTTTTTCTTCAAAATATGTCTTGCTGTTTGTTGTTAAGTCAGAAAATCTGTTATTAGTAATGGCAGCAAGGAAAATGTAAAATGCACTTATTTGGTCTCTTACAACTGCTGTGGCCCACAAAGCCTTTTAAAAATATCTCATATTAAAAAAAATAAAACCATGAGAATTGGAGCAAGAAAATATCTAATTCAGTAAAATTCTATTAAGAAATATTTACTAATACCTGAAATAAACTCTAAGTTATACAAAATTCTATTAATAATGCCACATTCATAAACCAGAGGAAATGAAAAGCCCATTGTTGCAATTGGAGTCTGAGGTAAAAACTAGAAAGAAAAGAAAAAAAAATAGCAGAATGAGGCCTTTTATTGGCCTCTGGACTCAATTGACTAGACCTGTAATTGGCAGTCACAGGTTTTCCCTGCAGCTAGAAACTGCCATTATGCTTATTGAAAGCCTTAGAATTATTGTTTTTAATATAAAAAAAAAAATTTGTGTCATATACTAACAATTGACTCAGCCGATATGTACCTTTAACTCTAACATAATGGATACTCCAACCCAATAGCACACGCTAATTTAAACATTTCTTCTTCATAAGTTGGAAGATCTATTGCTGTGCTAAACCATAAAACTTGGTTCTGGGGAGTCAATGGAATAATGTCTTATTTTCCCTGTTCCATTTTTATTATTTACTAAAATAATTACCTTTAAAGGTACAGGGGTTGGACAATGAAACTGAAACACCTGGTTTTAGACCACAGTAATTTATTAGTATGGTGTAGGGCCTCCTTTTGCAGCCAATACAGAGTTAATTCGGCTTGGGAATGACATATACAAGTCCTGCACAGTGGTCAGAGGGATTTTAAGCCATTCTTCTTGCAGGATGGTGGCCAGGTCACAACATGATGCTGATGGAGGAAAATGTTTCCTGACTCGCTCCTCCAAAACACCCCAAAGTGGCTCAATAATATTTAGATCTGGTGACT
>JAUZNJ010031774.1:0-14042 GCA_034780135.1 Jordanella pulchra | reverse complement strand
AGCTTACAATAATACATCTGGAAATAAATAACTAAATTCCAAAATAAGCTTAAATTATATCTATAAACATAGATTTTATTTATTTAGGAATTTTTTAAAATTTATTTGATTTTGAATAAAAGGGCTCCCCATATGTAACTGGTTGGACATATGATCCTTGTCTTGTGCAGAGAATCCGATATAAAGCAGGACATTGTGAGATATAGATAGGAAGCATGTAGGAGGCTTTAAACTTGTAGCTTTAAGCTTTAAAAAATAAAGTTTATGTTACAACAAAAAGAACAGCGTAGCCATAAACCAGTGTGAAGGGTCACATTTTGCAGACTCGTGGCTCTGAAGGGACACATAATATGCAAACCAGATCTAAAACACTTTGAAAAATGTTATATAAAACACCATTAGAAGATAAATGTGTGTTTGTGTGTGTGTGTGTGTGTGTGGGGGGATTTACTCACAGCGTCCGCAGCTTGGGCATGTGGTTAAAGCTTGACAGCGGGATAAGAGTGATGTTGTTGTTGTTGAGGGTGCTGCAAGAAAGAAGAGACAGAAAAAGAAACAGATATTTAGATAATCCCTTTTTATTTTTATTCTTTCATTGTTGGGATGTTAAACCTGATCTTCCCTGTTTTCCTAATGCTGCTGGGTTCAATATTCTCATGCAAGTGTTCTTTAAAGGCTTCAGTTCAACTATAAGAACTTATTATATAACAAAAAAAAAAAAAGATCAAGTATTGTAAAACAAACCCTTATATAGAGACAAAAAAGAACAATGTCACTACAGCGACAATATGAAATATTGTAGAAAATGAACAACAGCAGATCATAATGAAGTTAATAATTTGCTTAAAAAAAATTATAAGCCTAGGAGAAGAAATATGAATAAGAAGGAAAAGCACATTTGATGTTTTCAGGCTATTCTAGAGTCTTCAGAGTTTAGCAGAAACAGCTTGACTCTCCTATTCACTAATCTAGAACAAAGTGAATATAAAATAGACTGTTCATCTATGAGGTTTACAATTAGGGAATAAAACGTTCAGAAATTCATACAAATTCCCAAATCTAAATTGGAGGCAAAGCAGACCAACTTAATAGTGGAGTGGTTCTGGTTCTGTCCAACCCTCTGGTTCTGAAGTCTGGATGCAAAATGTAAACTAGACTAGAGAGCTGCAGCAACCAAAGGGTAAAGTTTGTGGAGATGTTTGGAGGAGTGAAGAAGATCTTCTCAGATAACTTTAGAAGGGTATCGATCATCCAACCTTTCACCTTTTCCATGCAGTAGATTTTACCTTTTGTTGACTGCTGACTAATCAACAGTGAAATAAATTACAGAACTCAGAAAGATTTCACTGAAAGAAAGCACAGCTCATGAAAATAAAAAATGGACGCCACAACTTGTAATTGAAGAAGATTCCCAAATAATGAAGTGAGATCTTCAACATAAATAAGAGGATATAATTCAAAAGAAAACAGGATCAGACTGACTCTGAGATGTTTCCCTACATGGTTGCTAAAAAAACTATGGAAAGTCTTCCCTCTACATTAATGCTCAGCTCCTGCTCAGGTCAGTCTCCTCCTGGCTTTAATCCAAATATTCTCTCCAGCTTCCACATGCTGAACACGTACGCCATTCATCCAGGGCCACCCAAACATAACCACTATCTAGAAAACATTCAGATTTTTCTAGATAGTGGAATAAAACTGGGGAATCTCGATAAAAACCCCAAACACTCAATGGCACTCAGATCTAACAAAGAGATAAACACAAAACTATCTGCATCTAAAAAAACTCTAAGCTGAATATTAAAATACCTTTTTTCATATATCCCGAAATAAAAAAAAGTTCAAAGATAGAAGGCAAAGTTTACAGGATAGAATAATCAGAGTGCTGAAATCTGTTCATCTGCTGCTGCAGCTCCTGGTGAACAAGCAGAATACAAAGTAAAGATGGACTTAAGGGTCCGGGGTCTTTGTTCTGGCAGAATCTCCGCTTAAGAAAGAGGAAATACTGCAGTTTTTCAGAGTAAAACGTGATGTTTCAAACTTCCATAAATATAGAGATGAACTCTTTCTATCTGCTCTCCTTTCTTAAACTGTCACTGTGTCACAATCTGCAACGTCTCATTCAAGGCATGAACTCAAACAGGACTGGAGAACAGGATCGTCGGTGAATACTGCATAGGAAGCATATAGTCACACACACACATCCCAAGTGTGTCTGTGTTGGAGACACACCAAACCTATTGATTTCCTCAAGTTTTCATGGAAACACGGAGACGATGATTCCCTCTGAGACGTTACTGACAGACTGATACAAGCTGCTATATGCTAGCACGCTAACATGTCTCTTATTATGTAAAAACATAGAAACTAAAACCTTCCCTCTAAATTGTTGCGATTGAGCATAAATGTTTCTAAGTGTAATTTATTCCTGTAAAAAAATAACAAAAACATTTATCTGGGTATACATTTATTTTATATTAATATTTTTGTTTTATTTTGTTCAAAAAAAAAAAAAAGAATGTTTTCAATAAAGCTAAAAATAGGTGCAAAAACTAATACAGGAATGAAATTTTCCCCTTATTTAAGATATTTATTATGAACCAAATATTTTTCATTTATTTATCTACATTTTTATTCATGTTGCAACACACAAAAGTAAACATTGAAAGCAAAAAAAAAAAACCCAGAAAAGATCAAAAATCCTGAGTTTATGTTGGTGAAAGCCGGCGGCCAGCTCAGCTCGTCTTTCTGTTTTTAGACTTTCATGGATCATTAATTTTACGTGGTAGAAAATAGAGCCAGTTTACTTTACATATCACCCGAAACTGTGTGTATTCAAAGAATCATTGGTAGAAGAAGAATGAAGGCTGAGTGCTCATTTTTTTGTATTTGAAACCGGTTCATTTTTCACAGCTGACAGCGTGTTTTTAATGCTTCCCGACATCGAAAAGAACCGATTTCACCCTGAGAAATGGACCCAATCCTGGATTAAACAATGTTTCTCTGAATCTACCCAAACATTCGGGGTATCAGACACACAAAACAAAAACATGGTTTATTTTACTTTCCGTATTGTCGTCATAACTGTTCAAAATAACTTCATTACTGAGGGGTTGAGCAGTGTTTTTCCTAACACCCACTCGGATCAGAAATAGGCTGTTTTTGCTCCGTCTGTTGATGTTCTTTCTCCTTCTCTTTAATTCACGTCTCGGTCCTCCTCCCTGCCAGCGCAGCCTCACTGGCCTTGGTGAACAGATCCAGTTTCACACTCACTCTAACACACATCCTCAGCCCTGTCAGGGGTGATTCCACCCACTATATATAATTTAATTGTGGAATAACAATAATTTCCCTCTGCAATTTTCCTGTCAGTTATTCTCCGGCTCCGGCTCTTCAGACCCCCTTCACATTGCTCTGCCTTAATAAAGCGGTGACTGGAACGGCTTCAGCCAAGGTAAACATGGAAAACACAATCTACCCGTCCAGAGCTGCCTTCCAAATTGTGGCCTCTTTCTCCTGCTTATTTTACACGCTTCCGGCCATGGGTGCTCTTTTTAAAACGATGCATATTTAAGAGCTCAGGGCTGATTTCAAACATATCTTAATTTTAGCCTCATTATGAGAACTTTTACTACTAAAACACGAATGATCAAATTGGAAAAGGATAATTTCACACTGCAGCATGGGATACAAGTCCATTGTTATGCTGATGATACTCGGCTATATTTTGTCCATACATTTTAATGAATTTAAACATTTAGATAGACAACAGGCTTGTCTTGAAGACATGAAAATATTTTAATTTTTCTGTTTTTTTTTAATTTCATACAAGACAGAAGTTATTGTCTCTGGACCAGAACATCTAATAAATAATCTGCTTAGTCAGTAATTCATCTGGATGCCATTAAATTGGTCTTAAATATTAAAGCAAAAAAACTTGGTGTTATTTTTGATCATGATTTATTATATAAATTCAACTTAAAAACGTGTTTCTATTATTTTAAAAGTAGAACCATCTGGTCCAGGAATGACGCAGAGAACATGCCACGTGCATTTGTTACTTCAAGGCTGGTCTATTGTAATTCATTTACACTCAGAAAGTCCACAAAACCCTTCAGCTGATCCAAAATGTTGCAGCTAGGGTTCTGATCAAAATAATCATAATAAAAAAAAAAAATCATATATCTTCACTTTTAGTTAAATTCAAATTCTCTTTCTCGTGTGTAAAGCCCTAACTTATCAAGTTCAATCACACATCCTTCCAGACTGCAGGTTTATTGGTGGCTCTTGGAGGTTCTAAAGGTAAAACGGGAGGAAGATATTTCTATTATCAGTCTCCTCTTCATCCACCATGAATCTTTTTCCTTTCACTTTGTGTCGTTCTCCCACTTAAATTTCCAATGAAACACATTCAAGTCTGTGGTTAGAATGGGAAAATGTGAAAAAAGGCAACGGGTGTGAATACTTTGTGATGCTCTGTGGTTTCATTTGAATTCTGCCTTCTTTCATGTAGATTATTCATCATAAAGACAATTCTGTTGAAATAAAAAAAGGAAATTCCCAGTGAAACAGACCTTGTGGTGGCTTCCAGTTCTACCTTCACAATGATTCCGATACAAAAAGGCCAATTCAGCGTTTTTCCTTTTTAATTTAAGGGTTGCAGTGACCTCTGCAGCCATAGAGAAGTCCATGATACTTGACAACCAGATATGTGTGCCTACGTGAGTGCATACATGTATTGAGTATTTACTCAATTTATCTGCAGAGTCTTGAGTCAGCATGAACAGGCGTGCTTGTTTCTGAAGCTTTGTGTCGACTTGCAATGCGGTGAACTCACTATTGCTGTAAAGGGGGCTCTGCAGTCATTGATGGAAGAGCCTCTTTAGAGGCAAGCCACCACTGAGATGCTATCACAAGCGTGTGTTTGTGTGCGTGTGTGTGGGTGTGTGTGTGTGTGAGAGAGAGAGAGAGAGTGGGTGGGTGGTGCATGCAGGAGATAGAGAGACAGAGTGATGGTATCACACGTGTCTTTTTCTGCAGCCTACACCCAGAGGTCAAAGCCTCACTCGTCAATCTTCTCCACCTTGTGGAGCCACACTCAGAACATCATGTTCTTTTAGATCCAGAGAGTCAGACCCAGAAGGTAGAACTGGATAAAATAGGGATCATTTGGATTTCCCTCTCTAAACCCCATGTTCCTGAGCTCCTATAGGATTAAATGTAAATAGTCTGAAATACTGAGCTAAAGGGCTTGTTCTTGACTTTTAGACACAACAGACTAGAAGTATTCACACCTGGTCACATATCATCCTGTTACATCCAAAAGTATGATGGAGGTAACTGGGATTTTATGTGACAGACATATGAAGAGCAGAGAATGAATATGATGAAAATGACGCATGCTTAGTACAAATAAGTACATTTAAAACATGTGGCATTTACTCTTTCACCCCTACATAAAACCATCATCTGAAGATGACGAGGATGGACCACCTGCTACCCAATTAAGACACCAGCTAGCCTAACAGCCTGCACGAGGAGAGCATTGATCAGAAAAGCAGCGAAAAGGTCCAAGGGATTTAGCAATGAGAGTTTTTTTTTCTTTGTTTGTTTTGTTTGCTTTTTTTTATTCATTTAAAGGCTCTTTTAACAACTTAAAGCAACGGCATCATCCCTATCAGCCACCAGGGGGCGTCTGATTGGTAACTAACTGGTTTAGCGCACCTAGAAACCACTGTCGCAAAATCCAACAGTCTGGAGTTTTTACAACCAGATCTGTTCCATCATCCATGTCGCCGTACATAATGTGCTTAAGCTACCAAAAAAACCACATATTTATATCCTTAAATGATCAAAGAAAGCCAAACTACATCTGCTAGAAATTATTTGATGACTCTTCTGAAAGGATTTATTACTCCCTAGGAAATACTTTCAGCTTAGATAGCTCTCATTTTTAAGGGAAGCTCAGTCTGCCATAAGGTGGAGCTGTGGGTCACATGACTCATTCAGCAGCAGATCTGAGAGAGGCAGCCCGAACAAAGCATCGCTACATGCAAAGTGCTGTATATTGACCTGAAAAATCATTTAATATATCTCTAATTAATCTGTCATTTGGGTCAAATGTTATGCAGCTTTGCTAAAAATATAAAAGGAAGTTATTGGAAATTAAGCTGGAAAATCCCAGAAATCCGAGCTCAGCACCCTGGAGGTGATTTCCTGTCGTGGATTCAGGGTTTTCTTGTTCTGAGGAAGAGCCTGTGCAGCAATAAGGTTTATTTGCTATTAGTCTCTATTATGCTCCATCAGCCTTAACAGACACAAATCAATACCTGAGCAGAATGTCTGAATTAGCACAGCTTCTATGATACAAACAGAGCATTAAAAGTTTATGACTGTGATTACAACCCACATCGACTTTCCGTTCAGAACCATTAGTCTTTCTAGTAATGACGAACATGAGTTATTGTCTGAGAAGTGCCGGAGAAGGTCGATTAGGACATGAAACTTCTATCAGGCTTCTTGTTTTTCACTGATATAAAACATGGTTTTTATATCATCAGTTGATCGTTTCTCTGTGGTTGTTTGCCCAATCTGTTTAAATACTGAACAGAAATGCTGAGCAGCCCTTATTGGAAGAAACATTAGTCTGGACTGGGAGCCATGTGGCAGAGGTGTGATTATTTGGTCAGAAACTGAACCTGATTGGAGTAAAATACATCTCATTTATTCTAATCCTCCAGAAAAAGAAGGAATTCACTTCTTGGAGCATCGATGGGTGAAAACCTTCTGCTGTTTTATCCTACTAGTCTCTATGGTCTCCATCAGAACTTCACAGCAGGAGAAACAACCACCAATAAAAGACCTCAAAGCTCAGGATGTTAGCTGCAAGTTTATCAGATCGCTTCAGTTTTATTTGGTTTAGTTAAATTAAAACAAAAAAAAAAATGATTTATCTACACTGATAGAAACTTAATTTATAATCATTGCTCCAGCAAATCTTACCTAAAATATAACAAATACCCCAAGGTATCTTATTAACGGCATTTTAAGATGCCTGCTCTCAACAAGAAATGGAAATTCCTGCACAACGGCTGGGAGAAATATCTTGATTTTAAAGATTAAATGCAATTTAGGCAACAAGAAAAACAAACAAGAAAAAAACGGAGTAAAAAGTGAACAGGGTGAAAAGGTCAAAGCAAGGATAAATTATATTAGCGGTAAACGTTGATTCTCATTCAAGGCATGAATTTGATAAAAACCGTGAGGCCGATGTGAGCATTGATTCTGAAGCTGTCTGGGATGTAGCACCATGCTTGCAAATCCATTTAACACCATCAGCACCGAGCATCTGAAACACCAACCTGCAGGAGCTACGGAGAAAACTGCAAATATGGAACAGAGTCACAATGGAGCTGTAATGAGATTCACGCTGGTACCTAGAAATAATGATGTTCTGCACCATGTCACAGCAAACAATCCATTACATTGCATCCTGCAGCCCTATGTGGAGGTATGTCTGTTTATCTTAGCTTACATGTGCACATCTATCAATAAACTGATTACAGATATGCTCCTAGAGTTAATAGGAATAACTGATCCTTTTCATGACTGATTAGGGGTGGAATCAGTAAAAATGCATCACTTTATGAACTTTTATGAACTTCCATAAAATGATTTTAATCAAGCTGCTGTTTTTCAGCATCTGGAATCAGGGTACATTGTAATGGATGAACCTCAGATTAAAATCTCCTCTTTTTTCAAATCCCCATAGTTCTGTCAGAACTGTTGGAGGGCCCGACAGAAACAGGGGAATCTAACAACAGATGTCTGTCTTCATGTATTTAAGGCAGACAGGATGCAGAATGAATGCAATGTCTAACAGCTCTAAAGCATCAGACTTTTGCGTCTACATTTTGAAACCATTTGTCTTCTGCTGACGTTTTTTTTGGTGGGGGGTTAGGTTTGAGGTCTGACTGTAATTCTGATCTGTTGGAGGTTTCCCACACAGACTCTGAACGACAGCCAACTATCAAAGGGGCTAAAGGCTTGTTGAGTCGTGTGAAGAGCACTCCGCGTCTGCACCAGGACCTCATTACAGCGCTGAGACACTCTGTCCCTCGCTGCTTTAAATCTGAAGGAGTCCCTGATCTGCAGACTGAACCGATGTTTGAACCGAATTTCACCCCTTCACTACACGTTGGGGTTTTCAGTCCATGCTGTGGCTGACCAGCTGAATTCTGTCCCGCTGACTCAGACGCTGAAACCAACCCACCCTTGAAGTCATCAGAACCACACAAAGCTGCAGTCCCATGCAATGCTTCTGCAGGTGAGGCTGCATGCATGGAGGATCGCTGGACGTGTATGTGACAGCAGACTGGGACAGCTGACTCAGGTGATTTCTGTTTTGTCCCTGAAGCCTCTTACATTGAAACTGCCTGCAGACACACTGAGAGGCTCTTTAAGTGAAGAACTTAAAAGCTTTTATTAAATTGTCCCATATATGAACTTTCCCACGAGGTTTAACGCCCACGTCACAGCTTCCCCTCGGTTGCTCCGCCTGAAGCCTTCCCACTTTTTGTTTGTGCATTGCCAAGAAATGTGTGTGTTCAGCTACTAACATCCTTGCCTGTGTGTGTGTGGTCGGTGTGTGTATGTGTGTGTAAAGGATCCTCTTTAATATATGCTCAAGTGTTTGAACAACCAAAGTCACGCAATTTGCTCCACTCATTTCTGTGAAAATTGACATTTGGAGAGTGTTGCCGTTGGAAACCAGCCTGGGAAAGCTCAACTGTTTACAATCGTAGCTAAACAGGGTGGCAGGAGAATAAGAGTAATACAGGAGGCCAGACGTTTTTAAGCGAATGTCATTTTTTGAGACTCGGATTGTGTGAAGCCAGAGTTCAATGCGGCAACCGACAGGAAGGCCTGAGCAGGTTTAGAGTCCTTGATAGACACAAAATGAACGGTTCTGAACAGTAAATCAGAACCTACCAAGAATCCGACACCAGACTGCTGTTAACCTCCATAATCGCAGCGTTTTTAAGGTTTAAGCAGCTTGTGAAGGTGCAGGGGAATAAAACTGCTGATGAGACCAGGACAGATTAGGCTGCAGGCTTTTCTCTCCTCAGCGACTCCTGTCCTCCCTCTTTCTACCCCTCATCTGCGCTAAACCGCCTGATTTCCGTCTCAGATCACCGATCTGTTCTTGCTCTTCTTCCTCATCAGCACCTCTCCACCCGGTGGGATGTGGTTAATGGTCCGTAGCTCGGGCAGCTGCCATCCGGCTCTTCCACATCACTAACATGTAAATGTAGCTGCAAACAGCAGCGGAGGAGATCCTAAAACACGCAGCATTCAGCTAAAGTCATCCATGGAAAACTGTAGATTTACCTCATTTCAAATTCACTTTAGTCATGAAGCACATAAAAATGAACGAATCAATTTAAGACACAGATGATGATAGAAATAAAATATGACAACTGTAGAAGCATAATAAAACACTTTAGAAAGACTGCAGTGAAATAAGCATACATACTTAAAAACAGCAGAGGAGGAGGCTTGTCTGATGTTTAATGGGAAGCTGTTCTTTACTTTTACTTAGCATGATCTCTGAGCCTCAGCTTAGAGTTTGGTACCAGTAGAAACTGGTAAGAGCAGAAACAGAAGGCCGAAGCAGTAAGAGAGGTCAGGAGGACCTAAACCATCAATAGGTCTAAAAGCCAAGAAAAGGATTAAAATCAGTTATTTGTTAAATCAGGAGCAAGAGAGGAGGTGTCAAATAGAGGCCGGACTGATCCAGGCTCAAAGTGAACTCTGACAATCTGGTCAGTTTGTAATGAAAGCATTAATTATTACCTTCAAGTCATGTTTTGAAATTACTGATTTTAGCTTTACAACCTGAATTTAGTAAGATAAACTTTTCTGCATAATTATTGTGCAAATTCTCAGTCATTTCACAGATTCAAAAAACAAACAAAAAAAAACCCAAGAAAACAAAAAATGGTTTAAATTGGTGGTGATCGAACTTTGCTTCATTTTTTATTAAAATGTTATGAAAACGTTTTCTTTTCAGTAGAGTTCATGACTTCATGTCGATCCAGCCACTTTAGAACATGCTGGAGAAAAATCTGACAGTCATCAGCATACGATGCAGTCAGAGCTGCAGGAGAAAGAATCGAGAATCATTAATAGGTCCTTCTATTCTGCTAACACAAGATCTTTTCTGTATACATGAAACACAAAGAGATCATCTGGTGGTCAGCTATTTTGAATCCACCAATGATGATCCAGGGTCGATAACTTCCCGCCCTTCATGAACTCTGCAAACATTCATGAAACATTTAAGCTTAATGAAACATAAGAGTTTAGAAAACCTCTTGAAAAACCTCAGCAAGTTCAATCCATCAACTAGAGCTTCATCTAGAGACACAAAGAACCCCAGAAGTACCTCAGATGATTCTATTTGTTATTTAGGTTTAATATTAGAGCAGAGGTCTTTAAATAGGATGTTTCTTTTACACGTCAAACATTAGAAATAATAAAGGGTGGATTTAAATGGTGCTTCAGTACAATAAAACAATCTAAAATCTATTACTAACTAAAGGGATAAAAGTTTATCCAATCTGTCAAAGGTGCAATAAATTTACATGCATGATTATAACCTTCTGTTCCATTTTTAAATCACCCTACATCATTGAACAGTTCATTAATCTAAATGTGGTTTTTATAACCACTATACAGGATTCTTATGTAGTAAAAAAATCTCATTTCTATCTTTTCATACATGCTTTACTGTTTGTCAGGATGCTTCTGTATTGCTGCTGGGAGTCGTCAATTTCTCCACGGAGGAACAATAAAGGATATTTCTATTTTGTTCTACTGTGTCAATATGAATTAATGAAGTTAATTAGTTAAATTGAACTAAAACTAAAAGGATTAATTTTGTTTTAAAATCACCAGTAGTCTTTTTTGCTCTCAGGGCCTCATTCTGGTGTATTTAAAATTATTTAAGCATCTTAACCTTTCCCTGCCTCTCTATTTCTGTCCTTGCTCTCTTTTTTTGAGGTCGGCGCCTCTGTGCCACTCGCTGCCAGAGTGTGATGGTTCTGTTAAGCCCGCTGGCTCAGAGGGAAGCCATAGGTCCAGCCAAACCAAGATCCCTGAGCAGAAAGCTGCTCTGCTCTCCTGTGACCCCCCCCTCCACGCGCACGCCGACAACATCTTTACGATAGAGAAGAAAACCTCAGGGCTGAAGCTAATTTCCAGCTTTCACAACCAACACACACATACCAGCTCACTTTTTAAAGCAAACACCGGGTTCAAGGGAGGCGGTTTCAGGGTTTGAGTCCAGAGACCAGATCGCTGCCACAGAAACGCATCCATTACAGGGGGCCATCCAAAGTCCAGAGATGCAAATACACACAAACACATGTGCAACACAATCTTTGCTTAAAATAGCTTTATAAGCTCATGACTGAGCTGATAATCAATTAGATAAATTTTGATGCAGCACATGTTCAATTATTCCCATTATAATACAACTACATTACTGAGTGTCGATGCAAAAAACAAAAAAAACACAATAGATCAGATACAGGAATAATCTGGGTCAACCTAAGCAGGAGCCAAAAGGAAAGGTATGTTCAGAGCCTCCAGCTAAAAGACAGAATTAATGCTCACCTTTCATGGTTTCTGTCTCGACCGTCGCTGTTGATGTAGAATAAATAAATATAAGTTAAATTTTCACCCTGCGGTTCTCTTTGTGACCAAATTGCATATGACGATGTCTACAGAGTGATGCAGACACACAAACCTTCACTCCTCCAGCCACAGAATCGGATGGTTTGAATCCAGAACGAACTCAAAGGAGGAAGAATATTTCTATTCATAAAAACACCCATCAGTTAAAAAACAGTAGAACCAACTGACCCAGATCACCTGAGTCTAACTGCAGGAGTTCTGGTTCTGATCTCAGAGGTTCTTCAGTTTCTCTAATTACTGATCTGTCGTTACTCTATTTCACTTTAACAAACCGGATCTTCTCGACATTCTTTTTCTTGTTTGATACGATTACAAATGCGGATCTTGACCTGGCTGGATTCCAATGAAGCGGAGCGGAACAAAAAGGAGCTTTGCTCCGTATTTTGAAGGTGAAGGATAGAGAGGACGCAGGTGGACGGTGATGTTAGGCGGAGTCACTGTGGATGTGGACTAGTTCTCACTGGTTAACAAAGCAAGTGCTCCACCGGAAATACGTGAGCAGGATGGAGCGGGGCGGGGGATGTGGGAATTTGAAGAGAGGAGGAGCTTCACCTTCCAGCAGGAGATCCCCTGAACATCCAGCCTTAGATACAAAGGATGGACTTTATCTGAGTAGATTCATAGGCTAGAATGGCCTAGACAAAGTCCAGACCTAAATCCAACAAAGAATCGGTGGCAACTAAAAACTGATTTTCTCACAAGTTCTCCATCCAGTCTGATGATGTTGGTCTATCCTGACAAAAACACATCAAATCTGTCAGACGTAACAGCATGTTTTCAAATAAATCTGCCCATATTTATTTATTTTCATCAACAAAAGATTAAAAAACATCACCCATTCAGACAAACCACAAGGCAAAGGATGGAAAGAAGATAATGGATGAGAGGTTGGAGCCTTTAAGAAAAATGAAAGCATGTAAGAAACAAGAGGAGCGCCACATTTCTATGAGACTAGAGTAGTGGAAGTCACCTTGACGAGTCACAGAGCAGCTCTGTCCATCTCTGCTCATGAATCATGACAGCTGCTGGTCGGCCCAAACCACTCTGCTACACCCCATCCTTTACTCCTCCCTCACTCTCTCTCAGACTCACACTTTCTCTGTGCTTGATGTGCAACATGGCTCATGAAATATGCAGCTGTATCTGTCAGACCCCGGACTGAGCTCCTCAGACAGGCTTCTCTGGCCTCCCTCCATCATCTCTGTCCTTGAAGACACTTTGAGCTTCTGATGAGCTTCACCTCAACATTCACCTTTAAACCTGTGGTTCCAATCCCAATGGAACCAAAAGCAAACCAGCCAAGCATCCAGACATTAGTGTTTCATCGTGGAGTAGCTCGGCTTTGAGGAGAGCTGAGCTGAAAAGCTCCCATATTCACCTCTGAAGAAGATATCGTCAGTGCCAGAAGTCCATATGCTCCTAACATCAGCGGAGAGTTGGAGCATGGTCTTTAAAATCCAACAATAAGTCTAAAAACTCAGCTTAATGTTTAATGTCAACAGAAGAGTATATGAGTTCTATCTTCTGTCACATCTCTGAGCAGGTCTTTGGTCAAAGATGGAGGACCTGCAACTAAAGCCTCCTGCAGATTCTTTTCTGAACATTCAGCTAAACTTAAACTGCTCTGGTCTTTCAGAATCCTGCCCAGTCTGCTCTGGCTAAAATGAACATTTGCATAAATAAATATGGGTGGAGTTTCTCAAACATGGCTGCTTCATTTCAAGGTGAGCAAATTGCAACGATGCAGCCAGAGGTGGAGCCTCTTTCAGAGCAGATGTGTCTCAAAGTATGGCTCCAAAAACTGAAGAGCACAGAAACTGCACACATATAGAACCACAAACTGATTGCAGGTTAGTTTTCTTTCAGTCGCCTTGAACCTGCTAAGTTCTGTGCAGGACGGAGATGTCAGGATGAAGGCAACTTAAGAGCTTCTCTTTTTAGTTTGAAAATGCTGAAAACTCACAGAGACCCAAACCTGACCCAGGCTGCTCCAAAAGAACCCAAAACCTTCTGTCCTCAGTTTGCAGGGAAATTTTCCATCACAATAAATAGCAGAATTTCCAGCTGATGGATCAGTACAAGTAAACACCGATCTCTCGGCTCAACTCTGAACACAAGTTTGTGCCTTTTAATCAGGATCTTGCATTGGCATCACTCAGGGGATGATTAATCCAGCCATTTTGTTCTAAAGCACAAATCTAAAATCAGATATAAGCAACATGTGTGGTACCTCAGGGATCAGTTATAGGTCCTGAGCTATTCTTTTTATATATATATATATA
>JAUZNJ010031773.1:0-14043 GCA_034780135.1 Jordanella pulchra | reverse complement strand
ACTGTTTGCGTCACATGCTGTTTTTATTTTAATTATGTAAAGCACTTTGAAATGCCTTGATGCTGAAATGTGCTATAAAAATAAAATTTGATTGATTGATTGATTGATTGATTGATTGATTGACATATAAGGATTTTATGTACTTTTTGAGACCTTTATGATGAGAACAGTCTTCCCTATAAAGTTCTTGCACTGTAATTGTTTTTGCAGTTACAACCTAGTTATTGTAGTTAGTCTGTTTGGTTTGAAAGTCCTGTGATTGGCTGATGGTTTGTTCTAAATAAAGCTATGTCTTTCTCTCTGGCCTTTTTCTCAGCCACTTTTCAAGACCTGTCAACGCTTGACAGGATTAAGCCAGAATAATGCAAGCAGAAAATGACTGAATACGTTTTGTGACATGACATGAATCTTTAACATTTAGCTGCTTCCCACCAATTACTTTTTATCCACTGAGCTGGACTACAATTTGTCCTTTGGATTATCTCCATCCCAGGCATAAATTGTTGCGAAGTAATTGTTGAATATTTCATAATATTCCAATGGGTGCTTGAAATACGTTCTACCTGAAAAAAGCAATACTAAGTCTTTAAAGATGAACATTTCCATAAACCTGTGTCCAATGGTTCTGAAAACCAGCAAAAATAAAGCTGCTAAGCAGGAAGTTGCTAATCTATTATAACTTTTCCAAGATACGCAACGGTCACACCTTTTTATGCTGAAATCCCATGTTTTCCACATAGCTGTTCCCATTACTTTTCCTATACGACCTCTATAAGACTCCAGTCTGAAGGATTTGGGAAATCATAGTGACCAGGGCACACCGACGAAGAATGTAGACATCACTCGGTAGCACAATGTTTAGGGAAGGAATGATTAATGTGACCGTCACTCAAAAAGTTCAATCAAGATTTGTTGAAAAAGATTTAAAAAAAAAACTAATAGTGGATGCCTCTGTGTTGTTATTAATCTCTTGAGTGATAGAGGATGAAAGTATGACCACATTTCTGCTTGCTTAGCATATGGATCAACTTAAGGGCAGAACTAACCTCCTAAATGGTGTGTTCGGTCTGGCTGTTTTGTGTTTTGGAGTGAACTATGAGAAGTCGAAGGAAAAATACCCTGAAACCTTTGCCAATATGCTGTGGCTGCCCCAGAAAAAAGGATGACAGATTTCTGTTGAAACACACTCTGCAAATAATGTGTGAACTGAGTGGTGGTAATTAAAGTTTATTGTAAGACTGCAGAAGAGAGTCATGTGTGCTACTGAAGCTTGGGGAACATCAATGAAAAAATCTAACGGAGATCTAAAACATGCTGTGCTGCATGACAGCCTAAAATATCACTAAATTTTTATTAACCTGTAGAAGAAAAATCTGAAAACCCTCATTTGAAAGACTCAGCTGGATAGAGATGTGTTTGCAGACTGTGATATGTGATGAAGACAAAATTACTGGACAAAAACTGGGTGATGGGGGGTTTTATATACACACTACAGCTTAGAGTGATTATTATTTGATATCTGCAAGGGTTGCTTCTACTTTTAATACTTTCAGATTGTTGCCAAAAGGTATGTTTTTCTTTTGCAAACATTTAGAAACATCCTGTCCAGGGGAGATGCTGAGAAACAAGTCCATGCGTTTGTTATTTCAAGGCTGGACTATTGTAATTCTTTACTATCAGGAAGTCCACAAAATGGAGTTAAAAGCCTTCAGCTGATCCAAAATGCTGCAGCCAGAGTTCTGATGGAAATTAAAAAGAGAGATCATGTTTCTCCTATCTTAGCTTCACTTCATTGGCTTCCTGTTAAATCTAGAATTGAATTTAAAATCCTCCTTCTCACTTATAAAGCCCTAAATAACCAAGCTCCGTGTTTGGAAGGTTCAGTCTAGGCAGCTGGACATAAAGTTTGTAGAAGATATTTTTCCCCTCATCCAAGAGGGTTCTTCAGTTCTAACTGAAGCTGGGGAGCACTGAGATTATATACTGCAGGTGTGACCAAAGAATTAGGGGAGGGGAAGAAAATAAACAGAAGGTGGCTCTGATCCTCCAAACTAATGGTCATTAGAGGTCACCTGGGGGGTATTGATGGTCCCTAACAGAGCTCTTCACTCTCAATCTGCAGGTTTAATTGTGGTTCCTAAAATTTCTAAAGTAGAAGGAGAGTCAGACCTTCTAGTTATCAGGCTCCTATTTTCCTCTTCAACTACCAGTTTTATTCTGTGAGGCAGAAACCGTGTCTACTTTTAAGGCTACCCTTAAAACCTTTCTTTTTGATAAAGCTGATAGTTAGAGTGGCTCAGGTTATCCTTAGTATCTCTATAGTTATGTTGCTATAGGATTAGACTGCTGGAGGACATAGGGACCACTTTTCATCATTCTGCTTCATTCTAGCTCTATTCTCCAATTCTGCAGTATTTGTTAGTTCAACCCCTACAGCTCTCTTCTCAGCTATCTTTTTATCATCCTTGTAGCTTCATCTGTTCTGTTTGGTTTTTACACCAACCTGGAAGCAAATATCTGCTGCCACGAATCTCTGATTGTAGATTATAGAGTTGTACTTGAGTGTTTGTGTTTTTTTCTACTGCTTAGTCTTGCTACTCTCCTAAGACATCAGAGGCTTTTCACAAGAATAATCGAAAAATTAAGGACTAGTCCTTTACTCTATAAGGGGAACCACATGTTCTAGCCACTACAAATAACATAGCTTGTATTCTATGAGAACAAGAGTCTGACTTGACCAACCATCCTGAAGGAAATTAAGGCCTGACTTGAGCTTGGGCGTAAAATGTATTTTTCAGCTTCAATGTATTGTATTCACAGATCTTTCAGCCTGTTTTAGGTTAAGGGTTATGGGATGTTCATTGTCTGCTGTCCAACAACAGGAGACAAAGGTTTCCATAGAGAGGCTTAGACTGTGAAATGCTAATGTCCAGAAACACCAGGCACGGCAGGGAGTTTCAGCAATCTATTTTTAGAAGCACCTTTAGCAAACTTTATCTTTATAAAAGCAAAGTCCGATTTCGTTACTTTCTCCCGGAGAGGTGAGCGCTGGGATCTGCTCAAACAGGCTGGAAAACCTTTTTTCAGAGGAACACTGTCTGGGATGTGTTCACACAGCCAACTTTAACTGCAGCAGAAAGCTGCAGATCTAGGACAATCTGGGGTCATGAACTAAGAGCAGCCTGTCCTGGTCTGACAATTAACATTTTCCTGTTGTGGGACTAATAAAGGTTGATTTTATCATATACAAAGTAATGTATTAATGCACAGACAGTGGACTCACCGGAAGCATTGCTTAATTGGTTCACTGAATTAAGCTTGCAGACTCACACGAAATGACAAATATTCAGACGAGTCTGTTCAGACTTCCCTCAGGCTGACAATGCTCCAACTATGACAATGCTACTCCAAATCAAACAGTGGCAACAAACACACCAGACAAACAGAACCATGTGTCTGATCCAAACTGCAGAAGAAGAAATGTGAGGTAAGAAATAATTGTAAAATAATAATAATTCATTAGAACGAGTGCTAGAATGAGCCTCAAACAATAGATAGATGAGTTTACAACCTTTAGGATACTGCATTTATTATTTCAGCATTTCAAACACGCATCATTTTCTTTCTTTGAAGGCAAAATGTTCTTCCTCCATCATGTTACAAGGCTGATCCTTTTGTATGATAGAAGTCTGCCTTAATAAAATTAGTTGACAAGGATTAGCTTGTGCGGCATCTTTTTCCTTTTCACTTTGCTGCAGACCCAAAAATCGTATTTTTGACTTTTCATCTCTGAATCACAGACTCTCCCCAATATCTAGTCAGTGCTGCCTTTTCTTCTTATTTGTCGTTTTTTGTTCTGTTTTTAGTGTTTCTTCTTGTTAGAAGTTAGCTGCCTCCTGCTGATGTGTTGTTTTATGTATTACCTTCCACCGCTTCGCTCCTTTCACTCTCTGACAAACGCATGCTAATTTTGAAAGGGTTTAAAAAAGCAGCAACTTTTCTTGTTTTGATAGATTTAGCTGTCGTTTACATAACTTCACAGAGCAGACAATTTAAAGTATTAGGTCAACTAAATACAAACAAAAAAATCAGAAAAACAAACTGACCAATAAAGAACATATGAAATATAACATTATATTACAAAGATGGAAAAGGAAGGAAGGAAGGATGCTAAATCAACTTTTTCAAACTTTTAACCATGCTATAATGCTATCTCTTCATCACAATGCTGCCCAATATGGTATTTAGCTTGATTAATGAATCTCTAATAATCCTTATGAATTCTGCTCTCTGAACAGCAGCCCCTCCCTGTCCTACAAAAACCAGAAGCCATCACGGGTCCACGTACAGCTGTAATTATGCAACCCCTGCAGGAAACACCTAACTTGACACCTGCTCAGAACACAAACACCCACTTTTTACTAACAGGGAGCTGTAATTTGAGGCAAGTTTTCTTTTTAGGTAAGTTGTGGAAATGTGTTTTCCAGCTGTGAAAAGGAGGCATAATTTTGTTTAGCTCTTCTATAAGGGAAGCATAGTTTGCTAAAAGTGGCCTGTCACCATGACATCATCAAATTGATAAGAAGCAAGAGTCACAACGTGTCTTTTTCCAGGTTGCAATAAGGCAGATATTATTTCACAGCAAATAAATACTCCATAATATAAAGTATTTTATCATAAATATCCCTGTAGTTGACTTTGGAAGCTTTAAAAAGCATAATGTAGAACCTTTAAGGCTTAAAATCAAACAACATTTAGAGACTGTTGGGGAATTTATCCACAAAAGAATGATCTATCAGTTGAATCAGGACTAATCTGACCAGAAAATATTTTCTTTTAACTATTATTGTGTAGTTGTATTGATGCCTTCACTCAGAAACCAGATTGATCAAAACATCGCAAAATTGGTTGCATTTTACTAATCTGGATGGTAGTTATTGTACAGTATTTTTAACAAACCTTTTGGTTAAAACAACCAATATAATTTGGTAACCAATCCATAATAGTAAAAGGGCAAGCCACAACAAATTGGTCACTTTGAACAGAATATTGGTTGACTAGTATAATGACTTTGAAAGCCTGAACTGAGCCTTTAACCACAAGCTCTGGGGTTGCAGGGCAAACTCCTGCATCTGATGCGTCTGTTGTTACTACCTTTTCTTTGAATTAATGGTTTAACCAACTAGAGTGGTTAGATTCTTAGAGTGTTGTGGTGTTCCTTCATACCTAAATAGTATTCTGTCTACTGTGTTTTTAAAAAGTGTTTGTCATTGAGTACTTTGCTCAGACCAGTCTGTTCATTCTCCTGTAATGTCCGACGTAATCAAGGCATCTTTCTCTGTTTCTCATTCACATTCTCTGTGTTTTCCTTCCCATTCTCTGTTAACCAGAGAGCTGGTTATGTTTAGAATTAAACAAGCAGGTTCCGATCCAGTCAGCCAGTGTCGTTCTACCAACCATTCAAAGTCACTTGAATCCCCTTTCTTCTACATTCTGATGCTTGTTTCCATCTTTAGTATGGTGTCTTTATGCCTTTAGATGAAAAACCTGATGATCACTATTAAACTTGACACTACTGTCAGTATTAAACTTCATTAAATTAAAGTTGTGGCACTCACAGACAACCTTATTTCAAATATAATTTCAGATTATATTGTTCTGTTGATCATTTCCATAAAAAGATTAGCTGAAATGAAGGCACCAGAGAAAACTCCTCCCTCTCCTGCGAGGAGATTGCACTAATACACCATGGCCAAGAACATCCGCTACAAATTTCCACCTGTCCACATCGTGATCACAGAAGCGGGGACCATATTTATTTACAGGTGTAATCACCTTGATAGGAATGAACAACCTGGCAGACACCGGCAGCCATAAATGGCTTGGAACGTTTCAAACGGTGGTAAGATTAACCCCGCGAGCTGACACATCTCTATCACTGCGAGTCATCTGGAATGAGGGGGGAGCTCTGTGTTTGCCTTGCGTCTATCATGCAGCACTGGCGACAATAATCAATCTGACATGCCATCTGCTTTTGCTCCACAACCATCTGCATTGCCAATCACTGCCAGGCACGTTCTTTTCTTTTCCTCCTCTCCTCTGCCTACAATACCTCTGACTTCGCCTGTCTACCCCTTTGTTGCTATCTCAGATTTCCCTTTAGCGTTCTACCTCTCAATGCTGTGTTTCTATTATCAAATATGCCACTAATTAATGGAATTGTACGGGGAGAATAGAAAGCAGATGGCTTCATTGCACAAACAAATATAATCACATCCAAAACAGCAACACATTCAGTAACGATCAGCGCATATTAAGCCAGCTCATAAACACAGCAACCTAGTATGAAACCGTACAGGCTATGGGTATGAAGGAAAAATGTCCCTGCACAGTGGACTGAGGGTATTGAGACAAAAAAGAAAGCAACATCTGGTGCTTCATCACACTACCTTTGTTGCACCTGATTGTTAATCATCCAAGTTGAGAAACTCTTAAAGTAAGATTCAGAAAATTCTGATAGACGTTTTTATTTAGGGCAAGAGTTGCATCAGCTGAGAGAGCAGGAGTTTCATCTGATGGGCTAAGAAATTTATGTTAATCAGCTTGTGGCACAACCAAGCCCACGTTAAGATAAGTGCATAAGAAGAGTGCAACACTCATCATGCACTGATTAAACACTGGCTGTTTGGATTCAGCAGTAGGACCCAGCAAGTAGACGGTGCAAAGCCTCTCTGTAACTAGGATTTGGCACCAAGAACTAAGAGTCAGTATGAACCGAGACTAACATCCCATTTCCTTCAGAATTGTTAAATATTAAAGGAATGATCTCATTCAGAATAAAGGTTTTAACCTTTCTAAAATCTTATTTCTGCATCAAAAACTTTATATTAAGCTTTATTGCTCCACCAACATCTCCAAAAGGAGTCCTCCTGCTTTTTCTCCTAATGAGTCATATTGAGGTCCATAGTCATTTGACCCCCTTGTAATAAACCAGCGATGGAACACCTGGCAAAGTTAGAAACATACTTAAAAGGATGCGATAATCCAAAACAAAATAAAAAAAATCAAACTACCCGAGGATTAAAACATTCAATTGATTGGCTCATGTGGAGGAAGCATGGCAGTAAAACCAAGAGCCTTTTTGCCTCAGAAAACACCACAACAGTAATATTATTAGTAATGATAACAGTAATATTTCGTGATAAATTAGAGTTTTGTAGAGTGAGAGGAAGCTCATCATATAAATACCAAGAGTTGACTTTGAATGGCATAAAAAAAAGCATGACCTAGGGTTTTTTATTTTTTTAAATTATTTTTTTATTTCATTGATTAGAAGAAGTGGCTGAAAACCAGTGAAGAATAATCCACAGGAAATGTGTATGGGCATCTGTTTTGCAGTATTGAAAGTGTGGTGCAACTATAATTGTAATAGAACCGTATCATGCAAAAGACGGCACAAAACCAACATATAAAACACCTTCTGACCAACAGGCCCAGTCCCTATACTCACACTAAACCCTGCATCCCTCTATGATGTGTTCATATGGAGGAAGGCCACTAAAGGTTGGATTTCTAGCATGCAAAATTTGACAATTGGTACAACACTAGTGCCCTGCGTTATTGAGACACTGAAAGTGAGAGGACCACCAGCTGTTTGTGCAATGTCACTGATGAAAAATGTTTTAAAACTGCAATAAACAACTATTTTGTATTCAGTAAAATATGAATTATTTTGATAACTGCATCTGAAAATAAATAGTGTTTTTTCAGCACAGCCACTCAAGCGTTTTTTTTTTACAATTATTTACACAATAAATAAGTAAATTTAAGCAAAAATATTTGCTGGAACTTTTGCTGTAGAGAAGCAGGACTAAGCCCTAACAAACAGGCCCAGCGCCATCCTATAATGGAAGGTGTTGGCTGCAGCTACACAGCTGCTACTTCTATCTAGGGTGGAGTCACAGCCAAATGGAACCAGACCAGATGAAGCTACTATGATGAAAAAAAGCATAAAGTTAGAGCTTGAAAAAAATACTGCAGAATGGGAGAATAGAGATAAAATGAAGCAGAATAAGGCATTATTGGTCATCCTAAGCCTAAAACAGTATAACTATTTATAACTTTATAACTTTATAACTATTTATAATTATGCTTATAAAAAACAAAACAAAAAACACTATAATTATAGTTATTATGGCGTGATATTCGTGCCACCAGGTTGAGCGCGCAGAGATCTATTTTGTGCAAACTGCGCTCTCAACTCCATTTCTGCTCACAACCTAAAACTTAGCGTGATATTTGTGCCACCATGTTGAGCACCACCAGCCAATCACAGATTGGCCTGTTTCATCCAATCAAAGCCCGCCTTGCAAATACTACCTTTAGTTCGATGAAAAACAGCCAATCACAAAGGACTGCACCAAGAAGCGGAAGTTTTTTGAACATCATTTTCATTATAGGCAACTTTTTAAAACTATATGATATAAAATTATCCATAGCTACTACAAACAGCAGAAAGATTTAGATTCGAGGTTGAAGGATGCACTTTCTGCTTTGAAGAACCTGAACTTATTGAACATCTCTTCCACTCGTGTCGCGTAACAGGTCCTTTTTGGCAGAACCTGCACATATCGTTAAGTATTAAAATTGTAAACATAACTCCTTTTGATATAAATCAAGTTCTAATATTTAAGAATGACATCGCTAATGAATAATCTGGCATGGTAAATATAATTATGGGAAAGTATTATATACATGTATGTAAATTGAAAACAAAAAACCTTTAGTAATATGTTTCAATAATAACCTTAAAACCCTCTATTCCTCTCTGTTAATCTTAGCAGATAAATATGGATACAGAAAATTTGTAGAGACATGTCTCAGTTTCTAATGTTTGATTGAACAAAAGCCAATGTTTTTGTTGTTTCTTTTTATTTGGGCAATGGAATTGAATTTTCTGATGATTGCAGAAACTTTCAGTATTTAAAGAAAAATCCTTGGTGATGTTTTTCATCAAATGGTAAATGGCATGTATAGTACTTAAACTGCATTCAGTCGTTTACCCATTCACAAACACACACTAAAGATGGCAAGCTATTGCAGCCACAGCTACAATGTCCTGGGGCTAGTCAGCGTAGCTGCCGTACTCTGGCACCACCGGGCCATCTGACCACCATCAGTAGGCAATGAGGGTAAAGTGTCTTACACAAGGACGCTGGGAACCAACCCTTCAATTATAGGGAAAACTCCTGCATTCAATATCAATGACTGTTGAAACAACGGTAATATTTGCAAGGCGGGCTTTGATTTGATGAAACAGGCCAATCTGTGATTGGCTGGTGGTCCTCGACCTGGTGGCACAAATATCACGCTAAATTTTAGGTTGCAAGCGCGCAGAAATAGGGTTGAGCGCGAGCAGAGTGAGTCGAGCGAGCGGAAAAATAGAATGGAGCGAGCAGAAAAGTAGAGCATGAACAGAGGGAACCGAACGCGCAGTTTGTCAGTGTTGAGCGAGCGCATGTGAGATTTGTATGGACAAAATAGATCTCTGCACGCTCAACCTGGTGGCACAAATATCACGCAATAATCTATAGCTACCTCTAAACAGATAGCTCAGGATAACCTGAAACCAGTATAATTACAAACTTTACCAAAAATGAAAGTTTTAAGCCTAGCCTTAAAGGTAGACAGGATATCTGCATTACAGAAAAAAATTGAATTTTTTAATGTCATTTAAATGACAAGTCCTGCTCAAAAACAGGGGGGTTTCAAGTCTTTCAGAGCGTGGGAAACAGGAGTGTAAACAAACAGTCTTGCTTAGTAGATGGGTTGGTTGGTTCCACGAGGGTAAGGGTCTGTCAGGGTTCTTCCAGGAGGGAAAATAATTAATCCAGAGAAAGGGTTCTTTAAAGTCCAGGAAGTCTGACGGATCCAGAGGGGTGCAAATGGAGCTTGGTTATGAGGGAGGGCGGGCAGGCTGACAAGTACCTGAAGGGGTGATGACGCTTGTTGAGTTGAGGGCTTACAGGAGGGTTTGTGTTAGGAAGACGGCAACCAGTGGATAAAAAAACATAGCATCAAAGGAGCAAGGAGGCAATGAGGGAAGTCAAACCAAAGCCTCTCAGAGATCTTTGCTGGAAAGATCACCTTAGGAGACAGGAGACACAAAGAATTAGTAAGAGTCAAGTAATCACAGGGAAACAGGAGCTTACACTGGAGGGCACTGAATATCATAGCAGGCAAAAACACTCAGGCTCCAAGGTACAGTCCTCAGCGTCCTTTCAAGCACCACTAATGAGACCAGATAGGTAGCAGCTGGTAGAGAACCTCCCAACACAACCAGAGGCTCCATCTGCTGCGGAAAAAGGGGAAAACACACACGAAAAACAAACAGAAAACCCAGAACCTGACTGATCAACCTTTTTATCTCTTCTTTAGTCAATCCAACAGGTTCCTTTTATCAGGATTTATGGATAAATATAGCTGAATATCATCAACATAACAGTGGAAATGAATCCTATGTTCTTATGTGATTCTGTATGTCTGCTTTTATCTGTATGAAACCCAGTCGGCCTCGGCAGATGGACTGAGACTGGTTCTGTTGGAGGTTTCTTCCTATTAAAAGTGAGTTTTTCTTCTCCACTGTCACCAAATAAAAATAAACTAAATTAGATTAAAATTAATTCTACCAACTCTGAGCATATGCGTATATATAGTAAAGAAAATTGACCCTAGCACTGATCCATGTGGTACTCCAGAGGTAACCCTCTAGCTTGAGAAACCGAAATCTGTCTGACAAATCCAATTTATACCAACCTAGCGCTGTTCCCTTAATTCCTATAAAATGTTCAAGCCTTTCCAAAAGAAAATTATGATTAACTGTATCAAATGCAGCACTAAGATCAGATACAGTCCATTATCTGAGGCCATGAGAATATCATTAGTAACTGTTACCTGTGTTACCAGTTCAGTGCTATTATGAGCTCTGAAACCTGATTAAACTTCATTATCAAACTTATTTTGTAAAGAATTAGTTAAAGAATAACTATTTTGTTAAGAATTTTATATTAGAAAGGAATATTAGAAATAGGTCTATAATTGACCAGGTGGTTTGGATAGAGAGGAGGTTTCTTAAATAAAAAGGTTTAGGTCAGTGGTCAAAGGCTTACCCCATTCTTATGTAGTTGAAGGACACTGTGCTAATTTTAGATAAACACAATTCTTTGGAAAATGTCTGCTAAATAAATCAGATATTGCCTTGCAGTTAAATCTCTTTCTTTGCCTCTCTTCCAGACAGAAAGCTCACACACACATTAGGAGAACATTTAAAATCCTCAGAGGAAGGTAGCACAGCTGCAAGGCATCAGTGCAAACCAGAACAGATTCGTTCCGCCCACAGCTATCTCCCTGCCTGCTAATTACAGACTACCTTTAACGTATATATCTGCACATGCACATCTCCACTTGATGCTGAGAATGTCCTTTGAGCTGTGAACGCTTTACAAGCTTTTTTTTTAACCCTGCAATCAAAATTGTCTTTAAGCAGAATTTCTATAAATGTCAGCAGTTAAGTGGTTATAAAACTACATTTTATATTAAAAATGTATCACAGAGAGTGAAATGTGGATAAAGTTCTTTCATGTTTAATGGGCGAATTAAGTAATTTAAAATTTTACTACTATTTTTCTATTTTTTCTACTGTTGGGGTTACCCGTTTAGATTTTGGGAGTGACTCTGTCTATACAGACACAGAACCTTATCTTCCTCCCTGTTACCATCTGTAACTGTCATCTAATGAACACATCTCTAACCTTCCAGTTGTCTCTCCTGCTCTGACGTAACACAATCATTACAACTGACCTGGTCTGGTCTGTCCTCTGTCAGATACCACTAAAAAAAACTCTGCTGTTTGTCTTTTTCAACCAAAGCGCTTCAGGAGCTAAAACTCATCAGATAAAATTAGCGCTGGTTTGTTTTCTAAAAGATGAAATCAGATTAAAATTAAAGGGAATTATGAAGAGTTGAACTTGTTGGCCTGAATTTTCAGTGTCCTGGAGATTCTGTCTCCTGTCTTCTCTTTTTTTTTTTCTCCACCATATTCTCCTCCAGATGGCGTCAGAGTATGGTGGCTGGGCCACAGCCTCAGATAGAAACTGGAGTTCCTGTAGCATAGCTCTACATCTGGGTTAGCATCTCCAAACAGCACCATCTTTGGCCATTTCTCTGCTCTTCCTCTGTTTGGTCCTTCTCTTCTCTAGTTATTTTTACATTATCATCAATTTCCGATTGCTTTAGTTCAGACTGAAAAGTTTTGTAACTCAATGCTGACTTGCTTGAAATAGCTAGCGCTAGAAGGACCTAGCATGCGTCATTTAGATTAATTTCCCTACAGGCTGCAGTTTTTCACATTGCACTAGAGAAACTAGGGTTTATCCTGCAACCTAAGGGTTGTGGGTGCAAACCCCTGCTCTGACTTTCAGTAATGTGTCATTGGGCACTGGAGAGGCAGAAGCTCCGCCCTTAATTTAAACTAATCTAGCAACTTTGCTGTGTAAAATCTAAAAGCTGAAAATGATGAAAGATTTGAAATGCAGTTTGTCTTTATCATGAAAGATCTTTGTTGGTATGTATTCCTTATTGATAAAAACAGTTGACTAGCCTGTTTTCTACCAATGCTTTCTAAATAAACCTTTTCTGTGACAGAGCCTTGATGAAACATCATGAATCCCCTAAAACAATGATAATATGGGTGTTGTAGAAATGAAGACCATGGGTATGAACTGTAGAGGCCGTGAAGTACTGCAGGAATCATCTGCTGAAAAGCTGGTGTGACTCAGTCTTCCAGTCTTTCCACATCATTTCATTCTCTCCACTCCCTGTCTGATACTGTGTGTGTGTGTGTGTAAATTCTTATTAAGATACAAAATGGTGTCACAAAGAAGCAGGCATGGCTGGTAGCTCTTCCTTTGTGTGGTCCATTTCCTTATTATTCTTCCATTTATTGATGTATTATACTCAGTCACATTGGCCAGGTTATTGTCTGTTTTATCATTTTGCTTCTATTGCACAGTCAGCTGTTCTGAGGCGAGATCTGCTCCTCACTGAACCATTCCTTCATTTCTCTGCGTTTGCTCCTTGTAATTGTTTCAGGTTTGATACAGGGAAAAGGTAAGAGAGTGTCATGGTCCATTTGTTTTTTGTTTCAGTCTTTTTTCCTTTCTTCTTTCTGGGTTAACCTTGTCATTTCAGTGTCATAACTCTTTATCTTGGATTAATTCTGTAATATTTCTTCTTCTGTACACTATTATCTTACCTCTCCTGTTCTTTGTGGACTGAGTTTGCATTTTTAGTCTTAGTTTCATGCCCTGTTTTACACCTAAATGAATTCCAATTTCTCTCTCATTCTACTCTATTTCTTGATTTTCTTTGTAGTGTAAACAAACACTTCAGATTAGATAATTAACTCACAAGATTTGTTTTCCTTTTCTACCTCCTTGATGAGCCATAGATCATCCCTAAGTGAATTTCTATGTTAAACTCTGATTGGTTTTCTGTTGTTTAAAATCATAATAAAAAACAAGATTATAGAAATTCATAACAGCACTGTAATTTTTTAGACACTAGATCTTTAACTTCTAGGTTTTAAACAGGATCAACTGTCAACACTTGCACCGGGTGTCACTGAGTCAAACTCAAAACTAATCAGGCTACAGCATACTGGACTCCACAAAGACTCACTCAACATCTGCTGCTGATGGAGTAAAAAGTCCTCCTTCTCAAAAGATCCGTCTGTAACATAACTATCAGGATCCCTCTCCTTAATTCTCTATACTTCAGTTCAGCCAGGTAAGCTAGCTGCTACTTTCTTTCCTCCCCATCATATCCACACAAATCCCCTGGTGCTTATCTCTACACTTAGCCCTGCTTATCAAAGTCTTCTTCTACTGACCACGTTGGTGGCATTTTTCAGAATCTGTGTTAGAGGCGAGGTTTTAAAAGTTTTATAACAGTACCAGTACAGTTGCGTGTACAACTAAATGCTGT
>JAUZNJ010031772.1:0-14043 GCA_034780135.1 Jordanella pulchra | reverse complement strand
AAAAAAACCCCCCCCCCCCCCCCCCCCCAAAAAAAAAAAAAAAAAAAAAAAGATAGCAAATGGGGGAATTGATTCACTTCACTTGAACTCAAGGCACGGCTGCTGTAAGTCTGATAGAATGAAAGCATACACATCTGCACATACTGAAAAAAAAAAAATGCTGACATCAGTTGACTGATGTATCTGTCCAACTTAAAATAACCTGAGCGGATTTATCAAAGCTCCAATTCTATTTTGAGCAGTTCCCTTCACTTGGATGCATGGATCTGTGTGCTAGCAGGAACTCACTTCTCCCTTCTTTGTGGTGGCAAACTCACTTTAACTCACTACCCCCACCTAAAGGGCTTGAGTGAAAAATGAAACGTCCTACTTTAATTAAAAGAAACTGGCCCAAGATGTATTGCCTCTGTGATTTGAAAATTGCTTTTTGTTAAATTGCATTTATATTGCAAATGCAGTTAATAGCCTGGCCCAGTCCTGCACATTTTTACTAGTGGGAAACGATACCCAACCTTTTTAAAACTTGGTTTACTGTAACTTTCTACCAGTTATCAGTAGCAGAAAACTTTTTTTCTTGGTGCTACTGATAATAAAGATACGTCATATTTTTCACTGACTGCCAGTAAACATTAGTGCGTGTAGACCTGTCTCCCTTGTGCACTCTGGCCTGAGACTAAACTCTCAAAGGTAAACAGGGAGGCAAAGCTGTAGTGAATAATTGATGGCTGGTTTGGTGGTTTCAGCTGTTTAAGGTAAATTCTAGTTTATGGCTGTGGGAATACAGTGATAGGGTAAGGGATCTGCCTGTCAGACTTATGTCATATGAGATGTTCAACAGAATAATTTTGTTCTTTATTCCCTCATATGGTTTTGTTTTTTAGTTGTAATCTGCAATGTTTTGACATTTGACAAATTTTCTTTTGAATTTTTTTCTGAATTAAAAGCGTCATTGGAAACCAAAGTGCCAAATCTTTCTGATCAGTGAACGCACCACATATTGCTAAAAATACTCTTTAATGAGATTGTTCTTTCTGAGTAAATAAAACTTTAACTTGGGCTATTTGAAGTGTCGGTGAGGCGTGTAATACCAAAGGAAAAGTAACCATAAAAGGTATAAGAAACTAGTTAAAGGAAAACCCATTTTCTAAATGTTGCAACCAATCTGCAATTCAAACAATGAAAAGGTAGGAGAGAGTGAGACTTTGAACAGATAACAGGAAGGCTGAATGTATTGTGCCCAAGTTTTTTTTTTTTTTTTTTGTTCTTGTTTATTTCTATTGGTTAAATGCTGTTCAAACCTTCCTTCATCATAGATCCTTAAAGGAAAATGGTAATCAAACTCCATCTGAGGGTTTAAAAGCTTTTAAAAAAAATCAAAACAAATTCACATCTTAAAAACCCTTTTTTTTTTTCTATTGACAAAAAGAATCCTTTTTGCATTTCAACACGATACAAACACCCCTTTTAGATTGCGTTATTACTGTATGTTAGAACATCTGAATTCAGCCAGAATGTTCTTTTAGGATAATCTGGTATTCTGGGCCTTCCATTTGTACAGGTGCTAAGAATCCACACCCTCATAGAAACAAGCTGTCCTTTGAGGCCAATCTGTTTCTGGTGCTGATATCCCTGCAAAAGAATAGGTCATCCAGGATGACTTCAAAACCAACCACAAACAAATGCTGCCCTTTATCTGATGGCCGCACAGAATCATTAAAGGCTGTTATCACTCTGAAACCTGATAGCCTCCACATCCTCAACCTAGCGTACTTTATGCACCACTGATTTTAGATGAGTCACTTTCTGTCGCCTTTAGCAGTCATATCTCTGGCCGATTAGTCCTTGTTTACGGTTGAAGGTGTTTAACAGATATTACCCTCTCACTGGTTGTAATGTAACTAGTAGCTCAAACGTCTGTTTCCTCTTGATGTGCCAAAAAATAACAAACACTACAGTGCTGTTCTGCTTTCTTCTTAAACACTTTTTGAAATGAGTGGACAGAGTTATGAGGAACTTGGTCTGGTGTGCTCTCATTGGCAGATTTACATCAGATCTTTGTTTTCTGTTTTCTTTCTTTTGCGTGGGCAGTTTATGCACTCTGTCAGCACCTCCATTGGGGGGAGCCTGATTTGTTGATGCCCGTGCATTTCTTTTTGATTTTCCTTCTGAATGCAGGAAGCAGGAATTATCAAGTGAAGTGTAGAAAACCCTGTTCTTAGCTTGAAACAGTGTTTTCCGGAGCATTTCAGGAACTTGCATGAACGGGAACAATTAAGAGAAAATTGGCTATTGTTTTCTGATGTCTATTTCAATTTTTTAGAGCACCAAATTGATATAAAACAGCTTTCTGTGGTCTTTTATGAAAAGGGATTGTACTAGGATTATTCCAAGATTATTATAAAATTCTAAAAGCTAAAATAAGGAAGCGCGTTGTTACCCTGTGGCTGTGTTTAATGCTGTGACATTTGCATGATCTCAGTCATTACTGGTTCAGTTCAGAAGCATATTGCTCCATCCAACCAAAATGGATTTACTCACCATATTTGTGTGTGTGAGAGACAGGAAAATAAAACGCTTCACAGGAAAAAGGTGTAAATGTTAAAGTAATTTTGACTAAATATTGACACAAGGATGCTTTAAGCTTTGTTTAAATTATCCTGTTTTACGGTTTATTTCCTTTTGAGAATAGACTAATCATTAGGGCTGTTATTGACTCAGTAATCATTTACGACTTATCTAAATTGTTCTGTTTTCTACTTTGCCTCATATTGATTACATTATTGATTGGAGTGTTTGCTATCTCCCATTATTATTGAACAGGATAACATCTGTGAGAATGTTTTTGTATAACTTTGGAAATATTTTTTTTCACAATATGAGCTAAATTTGGGATTCCTGTGATGTTAAATAGTAAAATAGTTAGCAGTTCAGTTATATATATCTAATATAGGATGCACTAATTGGCAATGTTGAGACCAAATTTGGATCTTTGATGCTGTACTGCTCTAAAAGCACTAATATTAGTTAACTCTGATTTCTCTAAACAGTAAAAAGTAGAATTTAGAAATAACACCGAATTATAGCTAAATTATTATTGAATGTGCTCATTACCTGAAATATACTAAAACAATAAAATCCCCCAAGTACTTTGGTCAAATATATTTCTAAATAAAATGAAACCTAGCTCCTCCAACTTGTCACTCTGTTTCTGTACTATTACTCCTCTCTGTCCGAAAAATGAAATCTGTTAAATTAAACCTCTTATCAGGTGTTTTATTTGTCCTTTTGATTGAATACTTGCTGCATTGTCCCTGTAAGTTTTTTCTTTTTGTCTAAATTATGTCACTTTATAATCTAATTTTGCCAGATCACATAGCTAGATGTAGCATTTATACCTAAATAAAAAAAATTAACAAAAAAAATCCGTGTGATCGACAGTCACAGGAATGGGCTGTTATTGGTCCTTCTGGTGATCTGGATCATGCTCGATGGCAAGAATCCAAGTTGGAGCATCCCTACTTTGACACATTGATAATCAGGATTCTCTGTGCAGTTAATCACAGTTTATACAGAGAAGTGAAAACACCAGTTATGAATGAAATGAGACATGACACCTAAATAGCTGTCGTCAAACCTTTTCCCTCCAACGCTCCTCCCACACCGGGATGCCCCACCTTCAGGCAATTAACTGGTTAATTTGTAATTAAAATCACCCTTTTTAAAGCAAGCAAACTTCAACCATAGTTGTCCATCAACAGCAGATTTTGTTTTCTTTGCCCTAGTTATTTGTCATTTTTAACAATCACTATAAAGCAATATTCATGCTCCAGAGTGCAGACTGAAGAGTATGATATGCTCTTTAATAATCTCGTCTGTTTTGGACCACCTGCGTTTTTTGCATCGGGGTCATCCTTCTTTGCACTCTGGATTTCACAGTGAGTCACAGTCATGGTTGGTTAGTGCGTTTTTGAACAAACACAATATGACACAGGCTGAATGTGTGGGTCGTACCTCATGACCAGTTTTCAGCATTTAATAGAGAGGTGCTGATAGGCGAATATTTGTGTCTGTGACAGTGATGTCAACTGAAAGCCCAGCGGGAGGCTTTGGAGAATAACAAAGACACATACACGCATGTTTGCCTCATGTCTATGCTAGCAATGAATAACAATTGTATAGGAAACAGTTTGGGTCATTCATGGGCACATGGGTGAACTGGCAGTCGGGGCCCCTCAGGGGAGACTTCTTTCGTCTCCAATACAGCCATCATGTACAGTCTTTGTTTTCTTCTCTGTTTATGTTTGGTTTTAGTTTCAGCATTTAACTCTTTTTGTGTTATGTAGTGGCGATAGATTGCCTGATAACTTATTGAGTGTTGAGAGACAGTATTGTTTACTGTAATGTTTGGCCAATTTAACACCAGGAATGCCTTAAGTCTTTGTTTTTGATTTTTCTATACTTTATTTTGTACTAAGCTAGCTGTCTTATAATTTTTAGAAATCATGAGAATTTTAAATGTCTTAACAAACATTCGAAATAACATTTGTCAGTATTTAAAAATGGGTGCAGATTTTTTTTTTTTAAAGAAAAAATAAATATTTGTAATATAGTCAAACAAGGTTTGAACCCCCTCTGCTTGTGAAGTGTGAAACCTTTAAGTGCATCTTGGTGTACACTATGAAAGTACCTCAGCAACGCCGTGTTTGCACCGCAGCACATGATATTCCAAGGAAACACAGGCATGTCTGGAATCCCCAGGATTTTGCCCTGCCCTCTGGAAGTTGAACTCGCCCTAACTCCCTCACACTCACACACACTCCCAGACTCCAAGTCTTGAACCTTTTCCACGTTCCTTTTGAGAAAAGTCCATCTAAAAGCACGTCTCTCCTGTGAGCTGGCTGTGATGGTTGTAACTTTCCTCAGCTGATTTCTCCCGTTAATTAAGCTTAATCTGGGTCTCGCTATGTTAGCTACAGGACTTGTTTCATTCTGATAGCTTACAATTAAGATGGGCTGTTCTTTGGGGACATGAAACTCGAATAGAAATGTTGGAGAGCAGTTCATGGGGGAAAAAAGGAAACTTTTAAACAACCTTTTTTGGCTGAAAGTAAGCTGCAGATCACCTTACAAGCCCAAATCAACATGCCTGACTTTGTTGTAGCAAGAATTACTTTGATTTGTTGGCAGAGGGAAAGAAAATCAAATATATTTATGATGTCTTTTGCAAATGGCCATGAAGGGGAAAAAAATTAATTCAAAAATTGAAACCCAATATATTATTCAATTATTAATTTCTGTTCGGCCAAGATAGTTTAGCTGGATTCATGCATCCCATGTTAAAATGTTCACATTTATACATGGAAATATTGCCACTTTGTAATGAAATAAGTTTGTGTCACCTTTGGCTTTCCATACTGGCTGCAGTCGTAATTGTTTATGTTAATAGCCTTCTGCTCGTGTCACTTTTTTTTAGAGCTTGTTGAGCTCAAAATGTTTTGGTCAAAACCTTCCCATCTTACCTGGATCTGCCACCATGGTGATACCGTTTCTATATTAAAGTGATAGAATGACTGTCTGACCCAATGCAAAGAGGAAGATTAAGGCTTTTTTATTTTTCTGTAGCGAACTGAGCATTATGTACTCTCCAGCTTGATAAACTCAAATAAGCTGCATTTGGTGAGAACTGGGAAGAGGGGCGGTCATTTCCTCACTACTAAAGGAACATATTGGAAGAAAAGAAAGTTGGAAAATATTTTCTGATTATCAGCCCTACATATTTCTACGTATTGGTCCAGTATGACAGACCCAGTTTTTCCCACTTTGTAGGCGTGTGTGGTTTTTTTTAGTCCACTACATTCAGTTAATATAGATGAAAATGGCTTATTAAAGAAAGAACAAAGAAGCTCTGCAGTAGAATATTGTCAGGCACTGTCGCATATTGATGCATGCACGATTTATATTGGTCCAACTGCATCTCTTTGTGCTTTTCTAAATCATCATGGCACACCTGCAGAGATAGAACTGTTCTGACTCCTTCATCAGGTTCTCATGGCATGTATTTTTAGGTCTTCAAACAGGTTAGCTCTCCTTCTGGCTTGTAGGAGAACGTCGTGGGCAGGCTGCTGGGAATCAGCCCGTGCTTGCCCGTTTACTTAAAGTCAGTGTTGTGGTCGATCCTCCTGCTGATCCTCTGTGGAGTCATGTAGGAGGGAGTAGCAGCCACCCCTGTAATTATTCTGTCTCAGTGACATTTGAATTGGGCTTCGCTTGTAATCCCACGTAATAGAATCATTGCCTTTACCTCAGTATGAGATGAAGACAATCTCGGGCCTGATATCACAGTGAAAAGCAAATAGTTTAAATATAAAGGATTATCCTAAAAATTACCGTGTATACAGCCCAGTTGTGATGTTTAAATGCCGTTTCAAAGCAGTCAGTTGGTCTGTATACTTAGGCTTCCTTTTGATCTCATCAGCGTCACCAGGGAGGTTTCTGTTGCCTCGGCTGCTGCACTGAACTAACTCTGGTCTCCAAGGTGATGGATCTCCCAGGGCCGCCGGTTTGCCTGATGCGGGGGCACGTTCACACCATGTTGTCAGGGAGAGACACCGTGTGGGTTGGGGCTTTCCTGTCACTGCAGACCTTCTGTAGCTTTGTGCCCACAGAGACCACTGCTGTTCAAAAATACGTCCGCTGCAGAGCAACCTTGACCCTCAGCTCGAGCCAAAGCTGTCAGACGGAGAGAGGTGAAAGCGCAGCTCGTGTCAGAGCCGCACTTTGTCCTTGGACTTTTAAAGAGCTACGGCAGGAAGACACAGAAACTTTATTGCAGTATAAAGTGGAGCAGTTGTTTTTCCACTGGGGGATGGATGTAGACCGGTGAACTACATAAAGGTGCCTTTCTGCTGCAGTCTGAACCAATTTTCTGGTTTTGCATCGGAACTTTCCATAATTTACTGAAGAAGCTGTTTATACCCCTTTTTTTCCTTGTTGGTTTGTTCATCTTATATTGTCTTTTTTTGTGTGTAAAGAACTATTAAAACCACAGCAGCTTCTTTAATGAACACACAAGAGTGAGCAACTCTACTCACCAATAAAACATTTACACACTACCAGTATCACTCAGTTGCAGGTATTATTTTAAGGAAGGAAGATGGCGACATAATCATGGGTTTGTTTTGACCTAGCCACAATGATGTACTTGGGTTTCATCACAAGAAGTGCTGCATTTAATTCTTTAAATGGAAGCTTTCTGTTGCTAAGATGAAATGCTCTACGGTCTCTTAAAATAGTATTTGTCTCTGAAGTTTTTCACATTACAACCTCAGTGTTCAGTGTGGTTTATTAGGCGTTCAAGTTAGAGATAATTATGAAGTACTGCGTTGTTTGGATTGAAAGAGATATTTGAACTATTGTTTTCAATAAAGAATTGTTATATTTCAGTGTGCATTTGAATTTGGATTCAGTACTTTGTAGAACAGCTTTTGCTGCAGTTCAGCTGTCATTCTTTCAGGGCATGTCGCTACCAGCTCTGCACCTTAAAACACTGGCAGTTTTCCCTGTTTTTCTTTTCTTTTCGGAGAATCCAAGCTCAGTCAGATTGGGTGGAAAACATACACGATCAAGTCCTGCCATTGATTCCCAACTGAAATCGGGTCTAGACTTTGACTAGACCATTCTGACACATCTCAGATCTTAAGCATTCATATGTAGCTCTGACTGAATGAATAAGGTAACTGCCCTGCTTGAAGGTTAACTTCTGTCCCAGTCCGAATTATCCTGCAGGATGCCGTACATTCCCACGACCTCTGACCAAGTATGCTGTCTTCAGGATCGAACCTTATAATGCATGTTGGCCAAAAGGTTAAGTTTTGGTCTCCTCTGACCGCACCTCCTTTGTTCAGAAGATTGAATAATTTTTAAAGAATCTCTCATGGTTTAAGGAAACATTTTCTACTTTTTCAGTGCATCTTGATCACCATGTATTTTAATGTACTAATGAAAGTAGGGAAAAACAAATATGATCTCATTTTTTTAAAAAAGGAGCAACAATTATTACATTGCAGTTGCATAAGAGCAGTGATTGCAGCTAGATATTTTTGTCCTGGTGCATTTCAACTATACACAGACTTGACTGATAATGATGGTATATCCCCACTGATTCCCTACTGCACGACTCCAGTCTGAGACAGACTGGGATCTGCAGGCTGGCAGCGCATACCGGATCTGGTCCATCCAGGAAGGACCTCTGTGTATCATTAACAATAGGGCTGCTGGTTTTGTGTCATGTTTATGGGAAGACTGTGAGCCACTGGTTGCGTGTGATGAAGTCCGGAGACAGGGTGGCGGTGGGCAGCCTCCTCTTTTAGATTCTGCTGTGAAAGGGAACAGCTGAAGAATCAACGCCAAAAACTCAACATCCTTCTTCCAGACTTGTTTGAAAATAGCTACTTGTTGAGAAATGTTCAGTTTAATCCTCTTTGCAGCCGTGTCTTATCAGATTCCTGGACTAACCAGTCACTTTTCACATTACCAGGCTCCTTTAGTGCTGATTGTGCCCCACCCTTTTCAACACAAGGTTCATTTCTGGATGAGCTGTTTGTTTCTTGCACAGAGCACTTTGTTTGAAGCTTGTTGCATTGTTTTCTTCTTTCTCTAATGTTGAGGTAGGGTGTTGTCCATGAGGCTTGTGATTATAGTGCCTTAGTGCTCTATTGGTTTTTAATCTGGTGGAAGAGGCAAACTCCACGGCAGGTGTATGAGCTCAGGAGAGACTTGGGTTTTAAGGGTTCAGCCTTAATGCTGCTTTGAATGTGGTTTGGATTGCAAATCTGCACGGTGACTCCCTGCTATCTCCTGTTCTCTACCCGTCTTTTCATCCACATGAATCAAGATGTGGTCATGGTGTCCTAAAACATGAAGGACAAGCGCCTCTATCGCTAGAGCATTTTAAGTAGTCAAAGCATAGATTAGCTCACTGATGTGACCACACAGGAAGGATTATTGCCTATTTTTAAAACACTGACTCTGAATTTACTGTAAAAATAATGTAGTATTCCCAGTTGAATGTGAACAACTCTCCTACCTGCAGCCATGTTCCTCATATTTCTGAGACAATAATGCCCTAGTTAGCATTAATAAAATAATCTTCTGATATTCTTGTTTTGCTCTAAGTAGTTGTAAAAATAAAACGTCCACCTATACTTTGTTGACCTTAAGTTGATCAGCATATATCAGCCTTGTTTATTTTTCTGTATGATGTGAAAGGCTGATACAGCTGTCCAACAGGAATCCGAAAGCAGAACGTTTCTGCCTGGGTGAACGCAGGCAAATCCACAGAAACATAATAGTGTCGTGCAAACTGAGCTTAAATCAGCAGCGTTCCCAGGGAGCAATAGAAGGCTCCCGTTGTCTCTGTTTATTAATGATGTTTGTCATTAGAAGGACTTAGCTTTTAGTTTGGCTAAGAGGAATCACTACCATTAGCAACTGTAGCCCCAGCAGGTACTTATTGTTTGAAATTTTACGATTTCAGTACAATTGTTCCTCTTTGCCTCAGTGTTCCTTTGTTGTTTTTGTGGCAGTTTTTCCAAACTTCCCTCTGTTTATAAAGGCTGAAGCTGTGACACAGCAAGCATAAATACACTGTTATGTTGGTGTACAAACGTACATAAACTGTATACATGCACAGGTCTGACCCAAATCCCTTCCACCTGTGACCCACTCTAACCTGACACACCACATGAAAGGAAACCTGGCTCAGCACAGCAAACATGTGTCGCACGCAGGACAGATTTAAGAAGATAAACTAGAGCTTCTTTTTCATCTTGGCCTTTAATAACAGTCTAAACTCAATTTCAAAAACATATATACTCAGCTACAGTTCAAAATTACATGCAGTGAGATTCAACTGATCATTTACTGTCAACTGTTAAGATGATTACTGACGTAAGAACAGCAGATTTCATTGTGTTAATGTTGAAACTATCCCTCGGTATGTGCAAGCATGCAGCGACATATGAGAGGAATGACCTTATATTAACAAGAAGGAAAATAAATGAAACACCTGAGGATTTCCATGGAAGAGGAAAAGAATAAAGACTACTTTAAGCTTCTGTTTGATTTATCTTGGAAATAATGTCATATCTTGGAGCAATCAACCTGGATTATGAAATAATCCCAGTGGATTGCGTTGGTTACTTTGCTGCAATACCTCCTTCTTTGGAAGTCTGTAGCAAGAGTGCAATTTGACAGCCACTTTGTAAAAGGTCGAAACCTTCAGCAGAACCTGACATCCCACTACAGACTGTGTCAGACATGCTGTTAAAGGAGAAAGTTGTGCATGTAATGTATGGCAGTAGTAGCTGTATTTGATAGCAGTTTTTGAAGAGGAGGAGGTGAAACACAGACAGTAGGGTCCTTTGGAGGAAAAACAAGAGGTTGTTGAGGTAATAGCTCCTGGTCAAGCACAGTGTTGAAGCTAAACTCATTTAGCTTTTATGAATAAAAAGCACATAAAGCCAGCGGCTTCAAGAATCGCAGATAGTGCTCAAGTGGAGACTAGTTACAGAAAATAGCAAAGCAAAAAAACTGGAATAATTGGATCTCCACTATGTGTTGGAGTTGGATTTACATCCAAGACAATATTTACATTAAACAGGAGCCAATAAAGTGAGCCTATAAATGAAGAACAATGGATTTTATTTTGAATTCTCATTAAATCTCTAGACTTTTGCAATAAAATCAGCCAAAGTGAATTCAGTGATACAGTAATTTACAGTCATAATTAACTATTACCCTGTTATTAATGTTGCTCACTACCCTAAGCGGCGATCTTTCCTCACTGTTTTGTTTCTCAAGTAAAGCTTTAAGCCGTCAAAATCTAATCGGACGCTCAGGCATTTTTCTACCTGGCTGTTTGCACTTCTCATAGATCAAAGTCAACCTGGACAGGTGGAAGCAGTGTAGATGGGAGTTACGCTGTCAGTCACAGTCTCCTTGTGTGGCCTTTCCCTGCCTTGGTAACTAAAAGTAGAGGAGGAGGCAGTCCAGGCTCAGAGTGCTTCCTTGGCAGAATACAAACAGTAATACGTATGAAGTAAATGATCTGTTTTTAAAGCGACAAAAAATCGTATCCACTGCAGACAAAGAGGTGAAGCGGAGTAGAAACTATAAATTCAGCCTTAGGCAGTTTCCTTAGTTTAAACGAAAAGCATAATCAACTGTCAGTGTAATTCACTGAAGTAGTACTGATGTGTTTTGGTGTTTGCTTTGATTCTTTCTCACGCGAGCGCACCTCAGCTGAGAGCAACAACAGTAGAGAACCGAGGAAGTGTAATGAAGGTTTACTGTTCTGAGTAGGTGGAAGGTTTGTATTGTGCCTGATGCGAGTGGGCTTTCTGCTTTCACTCCCAACTGCATGTTTCTCAGTAAGAAGGCCTCAGTCATTTGAATAATTCTTTTTTTTTTTTTTTTTTAATTTGTGGCTCAAGTCAGTGGTGAAGAGTTGAAGGTTCAGTGGAAATTCAGTTTATCCTCCAGTTTTCATTAATAATCTACATTCACTCCCTTTTCTTGCCGCCCTCTCCTCTTCACTCCACACCCACTCTTCTTTTTTTTTTTTCTTCTCTGCGTTGATCGCCCCACACATCCCTGCTCTTCTTATTCATTCTTGCCTTTTGTGAATGCCCACCACTTTCCTCTTTCAACTCATCTCGCTTCCATTTCGAGCCCCTCTGTTCTCTCTGTGGTGCCCTTTCGGACAATGGAGCCGTCCCCTGACTGAGCTGCAGGAGGAGGGGCAGGAGGAGCTGGACAGATTGACAGCCCTGTATGGGACTGGCTGCTTAGCCTTTGTCCTGCTTACAAGAAAATTGGAGGGAACTCAGGGAGGCGGAGCAATGGAAACGATGTGGAGAAGGGGACCAGAAAGGGTGAAATGCATAAGTAGAGGTTTTTAGGAAGTTTGAAGAAAAGATTTGCTGGCCAAGAAGTATTAAATTGAGTTTTTTATGCATTTGCCATGAAGGAAATAATTACCGGCTTTACACTTTGACTTTACATAAATTTACAATAAAGATATAGGGCTTTAAAAGCATGAATGCTGACTAGTTCTGGTCTGTGGTCACTCATAGATGGAGATTCTCCCACAAGAAGGTTTGTTGACATCTATAGAAAATAGTTGAAAAGTTTCTCACTCACCCAAATCCTCTGCCACTGAAGAAGTCCCTGGTGGTACAAAAGCTTGAGCTCTCCCCTCCCATGCTCTCCCCTCACCCCTGTGTTGATGGCTGCTATGCTGGAGTGTTTTTTTGTTGTTCATTGTGAGGAAATAATTGAAAGATTTGAGGACTAAGCTGAAGGGACAGATCATATTGGCTGCTAAATTGTAATTTAATTTGTACATATTAGCATAAGAAACGGGAACTTATTGATAAGTTTACTATTCTGAAACTGATTAACGTGTGGACGATTCATCCGTTGATGATTTTTTGATTAATCGATTAATAATCAGATGGTAAAAGGTTCCTGAAAGTTTTTTTTTTTTTTTTACAGAATTAAACCAGGTGAAAGTAAAACTTTTCCACCTAAGGAGTTCTGGATAGAGCATATTGATGGACCAAAAAGTATTTTTAATCTTAAATTCAAAGCATTTATATATATTTTTTACAATTTTAGTCTAAATTCTGCCGGGGTGATCTGTCAGCTAAAGGTATGTTTTAGAATCTCTATACTCCAGTGAACGAACAATAGATTACTAAATTAGTTGATTATGTCAATAATCGGTTAATCACAATCAATCTGATTGTTTCAGCCCTAGTACTTTTATTATACGTGTTATGATTGAACAAGGTTACTTGATGTATACTATATATGACTCTCATTATCTATGTTTCGTGACACTGTCCTGAGCAGGTTTGCTCCATCTTTTTTTTTGAGCTTTTTACGGCACTAGTGGCTCGTTTTTCTGACAGTAGGCTGACAGGAAAGGGGGTATGAGAGAGGGGGAGAGACATGCGGGAAAGGACCACAAGCCAGATTCGGACCTGGGTCGCCCGCGTCGAGGACTGAGGCCTCCATACATTGGTTGTGCGCACTAACCACTGCGCCACCTGCACGCCCAAGGTTTGCTCCATCTTTAGTCAGATGGCATAATCCAAGGGAAATTAGTGGCTAAATGGACTGCAGCCCCTGTGAATATCTGGCTTCATCTCGCAGCACAGTCATTTGGAGGAAGCTCCGTTTACTCACACACATCTATAAAACACACACTTGCACTCTGCCGTTGGAGACTGAGAACATATTCTAATACGACAAACCAACCGGTTATCAGCAGTCTTAACCTTGTCCCAGTAAGGTTTTAACTGAAACAAAAAAAAATTGCTGCAGTGCTGCATTCATTTTCCCCCAAGATCTTGCATTGATGATGTTGGAGAATCCAGAGATTCTCAGTGGGTCCTGGAGTCTGTGGTGGGCAACCTGTGTGTGAAAATAAGGTCTCATACTTCCTAAACCATTCGAGTCCAATGAATACTGGCATTGTCATGTAGGAAAATGTGTGTGCCTTCAGAAAAGAGACAAATCCATTGATTGAATAACCTGGTCATTCAGTATATCCAGGCAGTCACCTGAACTCATGCTTTGAGCTCATACTGCAGCAACTCTGGAGCAATGGAAGTAGGTCATAATGTTCAAAGAGTCCAGATTTACCCTGATCCATTGCTCCAGTCCAGTCTTTACACTCTCTGACAAATTGAGGCCCTTTTCCAGGTGAGCCTCACTGATGAATGTTTTTCTTAAGCCTACCCAGCTGTTCAGTCCCAATCCCTTGATTTCTTTTTGCAATGCGAGTGTGGAAATGCTTTTTACCAAATGTTTACCAATCAAGATCATTCAGGATGTTATTCCCCACGTTTTTATCCTTGAAGGCAGCTGGTCCCCACTTTTAATTTTTAACCCTTTAAGTACTACCATTATAAAGGTCCGAATGAGCATCTTTTTACATTTTTGGATGCTGCAGAGTCATTTTTAGGAGCATTCCAA
>JAUZNJ010031771.1:0-14045 GCA_034780135.1 Jordanella pulchra | reverse complement strand
ATATATATACTGTATATATTAAGAAAATTATGCTTACATTTTTTCCTCTTCACTTGTAGTCTTCACTCTTCTTTGTCGTGACTTTTTAGGGACATTTTAATTAAATGCACATTGAAATGGGCATAGTTTAAGTGGTGTGAATACTTTTGTAAGCCACCCCAGGTTTGGTTCAATATTTTCCAAAGTCCAAATCGAACTGAGTATTTCCCTTTTAAATTGTTCTGACAGACTTCTGATTTTTCCTTTCTCTAGAAAAAATTTTCCTAAACCCAACTTCCAAAATTTGTAATGCTGCCTTTTTAAGTTTGTGAATGAATGTTTTAGGATTTCTTTCAGTTTACTCTTGGTGCATGATTTGGTTTCATTCAAGCTAACAGGCCATAGAAGGTCCCGGATTATTTTGTATCCAAAAGCAACATTTTTAATAACCATGATAATTCAGATTAAACATGTTAGCTTTAATTGGAATGGAGGATATACTGAGTACTTTGGTGTCCTAATCATTTTGTTGCAGCTTTTCAGTCCTGCTTTATCTGCCATGGTGTTTAATATGGAGACCAGATTATGTCACAGATCTGATCTGACAAAACTAAACTGCACGTAATCCTGGCTTTAAGCTGCTGCTTTGTCTCTGTGTTGCAGTGTAATGAAAGCAGACATTTTTTTCTCTAATATAGAGCTTTGCTTTTAATCTGTCCCTTTCCCAGAGAAGGAATGATGTTCCTTAGAGAGAAGTGAAAATGTGTTTAAGCAAAGACTTGTGTGAATCTTCTGCTGCCTCACCTTTCCTTTGTGTCCCCACCAGGCCGCTCCTCCCTTTTCCCGATTGACGACAATCTCCTCGATGATGGCCACGGCAATCAGGGTGTCCCAGGAGTCCTTGGATCCCCAAACTGTTACCCCCATCAGAACGGGGAGCGCATCGAGCGCTTCTCCCGTAAGGTGTTTGTGGGGGGGTTGCCTCCTGACATAGATGAAGGTGAGAATGACAGGAACAGCTCTACGTTTGGTATTTCATTCTGCAACTTGTCTTCATCTCTCTGTTTTCTCTGTTATCTTGTTGATTCAGATGAAATCACCTCAAGCTTCCGTCGCTTCGGTCACCTGGTGGTCGACTGGCCACATAAAGCTGAGAGCAAATCCTACTTTCCACCTAAAGGTATTGACTAAAAACATGAGCTGCTGGTTTTTAACTATCTTTTAACACCCTTTACGTTGGAAACGGTTTTGAAGATGTATAAAATCCTTCAGACGGATTAATCTTTGTCTCGCATTGTCTCACACTGAGAATGCTTGTAAGTAGGTGCTTCATTTATTCATCTTTTTCTGTCCAGCATCGTAGCAACACAGCGGTCATCTTGCTCTTGTGTACTGACAAATAAATAAATAAATGCTTTATTAAATTATTATGCTGTATTTTTATGTTTGGTGTGATTTATTTCTATTTTAAATCATGATTAGTTTATATTTAATGTTGTCTTTCTGTTCATTTACTATTAGCAACTTAGTTATAGGAAGATATGACAGAAATATAACAAATAAAGCATTTTTGAATTGAACTGAATTTACTGTTTGATTGTTGAAAGTTATGCTAAAAGGAATTTGTTAATGTGGACCTGCTACATATGGAAACCTTTTTAATGAACCCTGTGAAAAAGCAGGAGCTTTAAATCAAATCTGGTTGAATACCAGATGACTGAAAGTAGGTCTTCATTGGATCTTTCTGAATCATATGGATTAAACAACAAGAAGTGGTTCCTCAGACAGAGACAGGTGTTTCAAACAGGACAAAACCTCTCACTCTTTCCACAAAAGTAAAGCATCAAAAAAGGAGAAGATTTTGTGCTGTTCTTTAAGCCATGTTTGGTTACGCAGAGTGATGCTTTTGCACTGAACTGATAGTAAGATCCTGGATGTTTGTGTGTCTCTCCAAGGATACGCCTTCCTACTGTTCCAGGAGGAGAGCTCGGTGCAGGCCCTGATTGATGCCTGCATGGAAGAGGATGGGAAGCTCTACCTGTGTGTTTCCAGCCCCACCATCAAGGACAAACCTGTGAGTTTAACATGCAGCTCTCAGGCAAAAACAGAAACAGAGTCAGGAACTTTTTTTTGTTGTTTTTTTCTGTCTTTAGTGGTGGGAAGCAATTTAAAGTTTTTTATCGGGTTAATTACAAGGTTAATTATGTGGGGCCAACAGAGTTTCACAAGCCCATGGTAAAATAAAACAACCTAGAAATAGTGATATTAATAATCATAGCGATTATTTTGGTTATTCAACCATCAGGTTGGTTAAAAGTTATAATTATTTAGCTTTGTTTCAAAACCCCTGTTATTTTATGGAGCTTATTTGAAAAAGTTTTGAACAATCCATGAAATAGAGTGGAACCAACTCGGGCATTTCTTTAAAACACTTTGGACTTAAACCTAACTACTTCATTAGATAAACTATGTCATTACTGTAGCTTTCAAAGTAGCATGCTATGCTTAGGAATACTAACCATAATAGCTTTAGCATGTTATTTTTAGCAATACTTAGCTTATTACAGGCTTGAAGCTCTCACAGGCGTCTGATTTTTTTCATTCCTTTTTCTGAATATATAGGGTACTGACTACTTTCAGGATGGAAGGATCATTTCACTCAATATAACAAAAAATGTCCCTGAACAGGATTACGAACTGTAGCTTTAAGCGAGTTAAAAACACAAATAATCCATGTTCCTGGCCCTAGTTCCTTCCTAAATACCAGCACCATTTAGATAGTGTTTATTTGCCGACTGTGGACGCCCTACTGTCAACAGATTAGATCAAAATGTTCTTATTGTTTTTGACTTCAGGTGCAAATCAGACCCTGGAACCTGAGCGACAGTGATTTTGTGATGGATGGATCTCAGCCTCTTGATCCCCGTAAAACCATCTTTGTGGGAGGCGTCCCTCGACCCCTGAGAGCTAGTAAGCACACCTAACTTTGTTTAGTAAACACCAGCATGACACAGATATCCTCCAGACTATCTGAACATTCTCTTTACCTTCTGTTTAGTTGAGCTGGCCATGATCATGGACCGCCTCTATGGTGGAGTTTGCTACGCAGGAATCGATACAGATCCGGAGCTCAAGTACCCCAAAGGGGCAGGGCGAGTGGCCTTCTCCAATCAGCAGAGTTACATCGCTGCCATCAGTGCAAGATTCGTCCAACTGCAACACGGCGATATTGATAAGCGGGTACACCTGCAGTGTTCTTAATGAGATGTGATATTCACACAATTACTGTATGCAAAAGCATGTGTTGACATCGTCGTTATGATTGCAGGTGGAGGTGAAACCCTACGTCCTGGACGATCAGCTTTGCGATGAGTGCCAGGGCGCTCGCTGCGGGGGCAAATTCGCTCCCTTCTTCTGCGCTAATGTCACCTGTCTCCAGTACTACTGCGAGTTCTGCTGGGCCAACATCCACTCCCGCGCAGGGCGCGAGTTTCACAAGCCCTTGGTGAAGGAGGGCGCCGACCGTCCGCGGCAGATTCACTTCCGCTGGAATTAGGGGGCGTGGCTTGACATCGACAATGGCGGTCAGAGTTAAGGGAAACACTGGCTGACGGGAAAAAGAGCCTCGCTCTGCCTCTTCTGCTAACCTAAGCTATCAGTATAATCGAGTGCGTAACACTATACTATATATACTACATATAGCTATATATCTTTTGTAGCAGCCAAACACCGCAAGCCTCAGTTTTTCACCAAACCCCTCCCCCTTCACATCTCAGGCTCTGACAACTCTACAACTCTTTTGTGGTACTTTCATCTTTTTCTAAGAGGAGATTTAAAAAAGAAAAAAGAAAAAGAGATTGATTTTTGTAGCTTTTTTTAATATTATTATTACAGTTATTTTTATTTTTGTATGTAAGATTTAAAGTAGATACAGGAATGTTTTTTGCATGGGGGGGCAGCTCGTCTGTCTGTCTGTCTGCTGCTAGCAACCACACAGTGTGTTCAGTGCACACAAAGTTTTTAAGGAAAAAAAAACAAAAACAAACCTTGATTCTCTAACGTCGACACATGCCGCAGGGGGGATTAACCAAAGGTAGCAAAACGATAAGAAAGCTCAAAAACTGACACACTGTCCGCCGCGGAAACAAGCGTTATTTCATAACGTCACCATGGACGCTTTTTGTTCTTTTTTAGAGAGTTTATGGAAAGGAAAGAAGAACAAAAACTGAAGATAAGGTTATTTTTTTCTGCTCATTCTTACCTGTAGAGTGATACCTCAAAATACTAAATCCGGTTTCCGCTAACATTTATACTTAAAAAAAAGAAAAACTATTTTAGAAGCTTTGCTGCTATATATAAATATATATGAATAGATATGTAGGTGTTATATTTAAACCCAAAATCATGTAAAGTGAAATGCAGTATGCACTCAACCACTTACGGCGCCACAGAAAGAATTAGAGTGCATGCCGTCACAACAGGCTTCTAGCTGCAGAAGTAGCATGCAGAACATGATGCGAGAAAGAGAAATAAACCAAAACACTAAAATCTTATTTAAACGCTTAAAAACTGAGATTCTGTACTGGGTAGCATGATCATCAATTACAGATTCCTAAGTGGAGAAACAAAAAAAAAATCAGAGGAAGTTAAGAAAAAAAAAGTAAATAAACTTGCATGCTTCGATGTTTCTTTGTTGTTTACATACTATCAATACAACAAGTGATATTGGTTCTAATGTAGACTTAGTAGACGCCATCTTTTGGTGACATGGCAACTTGTATAGAAAACAATAGGAAATCAAAAGCAGAGTGGTGTTCAGTGGTTTGTGTTTGTGTTTGTCTGTGTTGTGTGATTGTTTTTAGTGTAGACTGAGGCTCTAGTTTAGTTATCAACAGATTATGTGGAAAATAAAAACCCAAAAACATGCCTTCACTTATCCTGTCTTTGAACCTTGGAAAAAGGTTCTGGATGATCTCAGACAGTCTCTCTTAAAAGTTGCAAACCGAAGACATCTGAGTCACAATATTAAGTATCCGTCATCGGTGTTTTGCAGAAGTTTTCATACCCATAGAGCTTCTCCTCACAGCAGCTGCAATCTGCAATGCTTCGATGGGGCGTCTCTTATGTTATAGACCAACACAAAGAATGGCTGGATTCTCTGATGCCTTTAAAACCAGCTGTTGCTGCTGTTGTCCTGTTGTTGACACGTCTAGAATCTGACATTTCTTTGGAGAACAGACGTAAGGCCGGTCGGTTTAGACAGGAAGCATTTGTAAACAACTTTTTTTTTTTTGTTTTTCTCATAGATTCTTATTTGGATTTAAGTCTAGACTTTGCCCATGCAACTCTTAACACATGAATGTGCTTTGATCTTAACCATTGTATGGTGTGTTGAAAGTCAGGATTGTCGTCCTGATTGAAGGTTGGACTTTTAGATTTAAAGTCTCTAACAATTTTTCTCCTAACATTATCACATATTTATCTTCTCTGATTTCAGTTCACTTCAAAAATACTTAATTTATCCCAAAGGGAAATAAAATGTTGCAGTAACTCATTGGTAGTTTTTTAATGATATATTTTAGGTATTGATAGCTGAAGGGTCTCCTTCCTGTCTGTCCTGCACCGGATCTGGAGAAACATTGTACTAAAGACACTCTGTTATTGTTTAACAGTCTTCTTAAGACAATGCTCGCTGTTCAATACTCTCCTGACCTGTCTCTGTGTTCCCTGGTCTCAGTGAGGCTGTTGGTTCTCTGATCTCTAAGACACCTCTGAGACTTTCACTGAACAGCTGTATTTAAAGTAGATCACAAGCTGGTGGAATCTGAAGGGACTCAGTTACACTGGACTTTATTTGGGAGGTCACAGAGTCAAGAGGGCTTAATGATATCATGCCAAACTTTTTATATTTCAGTCGACAAAAAGTGTAAATCATGCCCTCCCTTTTTCCTTCTTCCATGGTTTATGTGGTACTTTGTGTTGGTCTGTCTCATAACATCCCAGTTAGACACAATGAAGCATGTGGCTGTTATGTGAATGAAAGTGAGACCGCTCTGGGGACGCAGCATTGTTCTGTAAGTTTTCTAATATGACAGTCACGCCTCCATGCTTTACGGGCGCCATCTTGGCTCCGTTTCCTGGAGGACAAAGCATCTCCTCGACACACAATTACATCGAGGAAAATGATTTAAACAAAAAAAAAAGAAAAAAAAAAAAAACAATCCTTGTTTGTTTGTACACGTTTCCTCCTCTACCCTTGAAAGAGTTTTGACAAAACTGTTTAGGGACAATCTCGTCTGTGAGGAAGGCTCCCTGCCCCTCCACTCAGTACTGTACACACGTCTCACTACTGTGTCGTTGTGATTTCTGTCCCCCTCTCCCCCACCCAGTGAGTGTGCGTTACGAAACCTTGACAAGGACGGAAACCCTAAAGCTTCTATGTTCTTACAGCTGGATGGTATTATTTAAACTGTCTGTGTCGACCACTACTTACCCATCATTTGCTCTTTCAGATGTTTTTTGATAACATATATTATTATGCACTACTTTTCTATTCACCCCCACCCCTAATGATTTCAGTGCAAATGTGACCTCTGCTTATTTATTATAACTGTATAGATGATTTATTAGATGTTATTTTTACACGATTTCTTATTTAATTCGTAGTGTGATGCAGTGGTCTTAAGTTATCTATGTTCTCTGTGATAAGAGCCAGAATCCCAGATTTTCTAATATATTTCAGTTGAATTCGGATGTTGTAAGGGAGCGGGAGTCAAAGGAATATGATTAAAAGATTTTACCTAACGCAAAGGAAACCCGCCTCCCTCCCTTAAGTTGCCGCTGCACCTGATGATGTGTGAATATGGTCACCTGTAAACACTTGACTCGTACTGTTTTTTTTCGTGAGGTTCTATTTTCTATGTTGAACACTGTTCATTTGCTCTGTATGTGTCCCTGTGTTGCTTTTGTAAAAGCATATTTATTTCACTATTTTTGTAGACGAGAAAAAAAAAAGGTTTTGATTTTGATTGTATTTTTCTATTTAAATAGGATTAATATTGCAATTTATTCCCCACCCCACCTCCCCACCACTTCATTTTGCCCCAAATGTTCAGAGGAGTCATGTCATTCATAACAGCATCAGATGTTTTTTGATACACAGGGGATTCTTATTTTGATACAAGAGGCACATGATGTTTGAAGGAAGGAAACATGAAGGTTTTCTTTTTCAATCTGGGAAGACACTTGACATTCTCACCTCTCCCCACCCCACCCCCTCTGTCGCATCGAGGCCCCCGGCTGCCTGTCCTCGTAGATGCTCTGAAACTTGAATATAACACATTTTGAAAGGCCGACTAACCTCGACTCTGTGTTGTGATGTGCAATACTGTTTCTAATGTTTGTATAAAAGTAAGAACTACCGTGTAGACCTTTTTAAATGCAGATTTATTTTTTTCATTGCATATTTTGCAGATTTCTGATCCACAGTGTCATTTTTTACCGTCAGAAAAACGAACCCCGTTTTTTCATTGCGAGTATTTTTAAATCCAGATATCTTTGTACTGATGTAAATGATTGTAGTTATTTTGAATAGTGTTTTGCTAACAAAAGGAGAGACTTTTTCATGCGTATTTCTATTTCCTTTCATCTTGTTTTATCCTTTTTTGTTTGTTTGTTGTTTTTTTTCTTTAACAGTAGCAGATTTTTTTGAATATTTTTTGTCATATTCAAATGTCATTGTTTTCCGTGGGTTTTTTTTCTTTCTTTGTATTTTTATGTGGAGACGCATAATATATTTGAGATGCTAACTGCTGAGATATTTTGAAGTTTTCGAGTTATTTTTAAAGCTACGTTTTTGTAATTTTATTGTTAAAGTAACTAATTTCTAAATTGAAGTTTGTGTAAAGATTCACAAAGCTGTTTATGGGGTGTTTGGATCGGGATTATTACTGAATGGTTCTTTGATATGCAAGATAAATATCATGGTTATTTTTATTTTCGTTGCTTTTGTATTTCAATGGGGTGTTGATTACAATCTTCTCTTCTTTTACTTCATGAATAAAGACCCATTCTGTTTGGACACATTTTGACTCTGTGTGTTTTTTGCTCTCGCTGAGTTGTGAGCTTCAGTATGAAGACACTGAACAGGAATCTGTTTAGAGCAGAACGGGTCAGTTTAGCTAGTGTATTTAGATCAGTCACCTGTTACGAAAAGGCAGCTGGTTCAATAGGTTTTATTTATTGTATTATTGTTTCAATTTATTTTTCAACATTTCAGATTACATAGTTTTAATTTTGAAATGCTCCACTGATAAAAATAAAAGAAGTTGAAATATATTTTTGTCCAAAAGAACAGAAAATATGCATTAATTTGCTATTTTAATTCCTAATACCACTTCAATATTATAAGGTCTTAACATTATGTATTAAAAATTAAAATCAGTGCAGTTTCCATTCTGTTGATGTGGTCTAAACTCTTGTGCTTTCTAAGTCAAATTTTGTATTTTGTTTATTTTTTTTGTTTTTTGCAATAGTCTTCCTTTTTGGGTTAGCTTAGCTGTTATTCAGGCTAGGTTAGCATCTAATTTTGACAGAGCCATAAACCTTTTCCTGGTTCCTGGTGGGAATATTTTATCGTACAAATTGCTTTTCATGTGCTAGATAATAATATTTGGCGCCATCTAAAGGTAAACCCCGGTAATGCATACAGGTTCCACACTAATGTCAAGTTACACACTATTTTACTTATTTCTTGCTCTCGCCTTATTCTACCACATCAACCCGACTGACCTCTGCACTATGATTCTCGTGTGACTCATCAGTCCTCTTCCATGACTCCATGGACTTGATTCCACATGCGCTCTCAGGGTTTGACATGATCTAAGCTGTTTGCCTTGAGAAGAAAAGGGAGTGGATCAGGAGGAGGAGGGAAAGTTGGATGCACTGTGAGCCGCTGTCAACAGCAGCAAAGCGGCAGAGTTCTGCACACCAAATGTGTGAGAGGAACATGTTGTCCGAGGGCTGGTGTCATGGTAAAGGCTGGAATCTGAGCAGATAAGAGGAAGGACTTCTTCAAAGTGAAACACTGACCAGCAGTAGGAATGCACAACTGTAGATTAAGGGGTAAGAAAACATAAAATGCATGTGTCTTTTGGCTCTTAGTAGACATTACTCATTTAAAAGGATTAGCAGCACAGGGATCCTTTGTACATGTGAAGAGAAGTAGAACTATAGATAGATGTATTGCATTACAATTTGCAAGGAATTATTACTGGATGGAAATATGTTGGATGTAGAGGGAAGTAGTTTCTACCTGTTTTTGTCTTAATTTCTTCCTCTATCTTCAATATGAAGTGGCTGACATCTCCTTTTAACAGTTAGAAACATCTTAAATAATCACATTTTCTGTGACAAACACACATCTGTATACAGAAATGTATTTTAAGCTGAAATTAAAGTGCATATTCTGATACCAATAATAGGAATTTCCGAGAACCTCTTAAAAAAAAAAGGTGACAAAATGTTACAGTTATTACATGACCTAATGGTGAGGAACACTCATACTGCAAATAATCCACATGAATGACCCAGAGGTGCTGTTTAGGACATCCCTGCAGGAGGGTTAGGGTGTCACAGAATCTGTCTGCATTGCTGACAGACAAAGAAATTGTGTAACGAAAGAGAAAAAGCTTGCTGTCTGTTTGAGGACTGCCAGCGAAATGATCATTCTCTGTAGGCTTGACCCGAATGTTCCACTGACCAGAGAGAGACAAACAGCAGTTGCACCACTTACATTCTTACACCCACGTCAGGAAATCTGCCAAAAAAAAAATCATGTCCATCCATCAAATCTGCAAATGCCCTCTGCCATTTTCCTTTAACACTTCTCATTGGAGAGTATTATTTTTTAGTATATATCCAAATAGTATGAGAATGTTCATCTTTGAAAGTTCCTTTAAAGTTTATTCATCCTAGATGAACATCTGATTTGACTACATTGCTCCTGAGTGAAAGCCATCCAAAGATGGGTCTCTGTCTTTTTCTGTGGGAAAGACAGTTACAAGGGTCTAAAGGAGGCCCTTGGCTTCATGTTTATAATCTCCTGACAGACGTCGCTCTGTGTGTTATGTCATAGCTAGAGAATGTTTTGGCAAAAGACGACATGGAACGCAGAGAAAGATTTCTGTTTTGAAGTCTCTCTCATGTAATCCTGTGGCTGGTTGAGAAGTATGTGAATGAAATATTAGCTATTGCTGATTACAGAATCACATCTGGCCTCATGCTCTGTTCAGTAAAACAAATAGAGCTTGTCATAGTATTTTTCTGCTTCCTGCCACCATGACAATTCTAAACAAGGTTTCAAATACAGTAAAACCATATATCTTTCTTTTATTAGTTATCTGGAAACTGTCTTTGAAGAATACTTTCAACATTCTTAAACATTTATAGTGCCTTGCAAGAGTATGTAAACCCCGCTTTTTCCACATGTAGCCGGACAACACTGACAAATTTTTACTCTATTTTCTTGGATGTATAAAAAAACACCAATAATTAGAGCATAGTCTGTAAAAAAGAAGGAAAGGGATGAGAGGTTTTCCATTTTCCTTAGAAATAAAATGTTTTGATAACAAACAAAAACTGAACCAGTCCAGAGAGAATAGGATGTGAAGCACAGGCAAAGTAGTAATAGGAAATCTAACAGAAGGATCCAGCAAAGAAAAATTACAACCATTAAGTTCATATACTGAGGAAAGAGTGGAGAAGGACTCATGTGTGCACCAGAACACTTTCTAAGACAACAGCAAAATGTGGTTTCAAACATTAAGTTCCAGTAGGTTTCAGAATAAAAGAACAACAACACTTTTCACATTTACTTCAGACTTGTGTTTTCTCTCCAATTTACAACTATCAACTATTTTTTGTTCATCATTAACTTAAAACACGAATAACATATGTTAAGGTTGTGGTTGGAACGTGACGAAAACAAAAAATGTTCAAATGTCCTGAACTACACTGTTTAATTCTGCAGATTTGAGGATGTGGGCATTCATGGGAGCGGTCTATCTTTGTCACTGTGCCACTGGGCAGCTGCTTGAGGCCAAGCTGAAAGGGGCACCTCGTTTGGTCTGCAGTGTCCCTGGGTCACCAGGCCTACCCGGCAAACCAGGGCCCAGTGGGCCACCAGGAGCAGGTGGGAATGTTGGTATTCCAGGAAGAGACGGCAGGGATGGTAGAAAGGGAGAAAAGGGAGACAAGGGAGATACAGGTATGATAAAAAGAAATAAATTAACTCTTTATTTCAAACATATAAAGTATGCATTGCAATGAATGAAAAAAGCTCAAAAACAGATTTTAATCATTTTCCTCGATTTGCTTTGAAAGACGCATTTCCATCCTGTGTGCAAAAAGCTAAAAGGTTCATGAAGAGAAGAGGAAATAAACCAGTTTGTGTAGGAAATGCAAAAATTATGCCTATGCTTTAAAGGAACTTGGGGCAGGATGAGGAAATGAGACTCATGAGTGACACGAGTGGCGCTGCGGGGAACTGCAACCACCAACCAAGCTGGCACAGACAGAAACGCTTCACAAACAGGCCATATTCACCGCACTGGTGATGCTGTAACACCATTTACTACATGATGGGTATAATACAAGGTTACTGTGCATTTTTTATAACAGCAACAAGCACCATGTCAACCATGTCAAGCAAGTCCTCTGCTACTACTACTGAACCAACTACGACTTGAAGGCGCAGATGCAGCGTCAGTTGACGTAAATCCATACAACTGAGCTGGCAAATTGGCTCCCTAATCTCAGCCTATTATGTTGGTTTTGTTTCTAAACACTTCATCGCAAATTAGCATTAAAAACATGGACATGCATGTGTATTCTTTTAAATTTCCTGCCACTAGTTCCTTTAAAAAGTCATCAGGTATCAGTTAAACTTTATCAGTAACCAAAAATATAAAATGCTACCCTGAATTTCAAATGTCTAAAGTCAGGAATTAAAAAACAAAAAAAAGTATCATGACACTTCCTCTGCTATGCTACAAAGTTAGCTTCATGCTATTCTAACCAAACTACCACCAGCACTGTGAAATACCATGTACACATGGTATCTGAACGGCAAGCACTTAGAGGTGAAAATTGCAGGTGTAACTACCCCTGGCAAGTAAGTGGCGCCGCTCCTGTTGTGTATTGTTTGTCGATAAATTTTCAGGTCTGCTAATGCTAATTGTTAGCTTTTTGAAGCATTTAATTTACCTGTCAAAAAGGAAAACATTAACCTCTATGTGGCGTCTGATCTACTTTGCTTCCTTAAGTCGACACCAATACTGACCACTGTTCAAACTGTTTTTCTTTCTTTTTCTTTTTTGTTTTCTTGGCTAGACTTTGAGAAATGTAATGATACTTTAACCACAATTAAATATGTTATTTACTTTGTTCCTGTTAAAGTTTTTAAAACTGTTTAAAAAAAGTTTTCTGCAAAAAGAATGCTTTTATTCTGCACCACTCAATACCATTTGTGGTTGCATTATTTTGGAAAAGTTGCTTGTTTTAATAAAAACGTTTTAGCTATAACCTGTAAGGCAAATAAATAAACAAGGTCAAATCATGACACCTTCTCCACTATGCTTGTCAGTTCTGATACCAAAAGTGTAGCTTTGTACATTAAGGAAAACCTTTCCACTTCAACTTTATACCAAAAATGTATGAAAATAAATTTTGGATGAACATTTTCCCTCCCAGTAATCATTTCACACAAGCTGCTGTTTTCAACATTAGAAACATTGATGATCTCAGCATAAGTCTGTACAATCTAAGGTTAAAGTGTTTTTATTAATGATTTCCTCCAATATTTTGTAAATTTGAAATACAAATATATAAACTTTTCCTAATGTTGTTAGAGTTAATCAAAGCTGCCAGCTGACTTCCACATTTGATCGACACGTCTGCTGGCTTCTGTGTTTTTACGCACAGCTTTTGAGTTAAGCTGCAGTCGAGTGTAACTACACTGGGTGTGGAATCAGCTGATAGAGAACTATTGGAAGTAGCTAAAGCATGTGGTGCAGTTTTCAGTCATCTACTAGCAATCTCTAGCCCAGCAACTCTATATTTATTTTCTTGCACTGTATTGCTTCAGGCAACACTGTACAGGTGTGTGTGTGTGTGTGTGTGGGGGGGGGGGGGAGAGAGCAAGAGGCTAATTACAGAGATATTACAATTATTTTCATCTAGAAAGGTAAATTAAAATCAATTCAAATATTGTAGATCTGAATGAAGTCTTATCTGCTTATCTAGTATGGAGATTAGATTCTGTAAAAGTTGGAAGCCTTACTTTTTCACATGCATTTATTTGTTTGAGGACACGCTAAATGTAACCAAGGCTCTACTTTAGCTGCAAACCTAGACCTTGTATATCCCTCCAAAATGTCAACACCTATGATGTCTGAAGCACAGCAAATCTGTTGCCAAGTTAAAAGAAAAATTTAAAAAACATGGAAAAAGTCACGTGTTTATGTTTTCCATTATGTGTGAAAACATGAATTTCTGTCTAAGCCTTCCGGCCCACTGAGCCTGCTCAAACATAAAGTGTTTCCATGCTCCAGGGTATTTATTCTGGAAAGATCTGATTGGTTATAGCAAAGTTTGCACTGGAATCATGCCAATACTGTGCTGCTCCAATGTCTATGTGGCTCCATTCCAGCAGTGACCTAATAAATGAAGTGGGTGTAAGGTTAAAACTGAATCATCTAATAGAAGAGCAGCAAAATAAGGAAATAGTATATCAGTGTAGCATCACGAAAACATCCGCTTCGCCTTTGAATTTTTCGTATGTTGTTACATTACAAGCAATACGTGTGGGGAACTTTATAAGATTTTCAGGTCGTAAAGAGCTGAGCAGGATTTTCCTTTCCATCCAACATTTCCAGCTGTTTGATTGCTGTTTGGATTGCTGACCTGCATGCTGAGCTGCTGCTGAGGCTGTCTCTATCTGAGCTAAGTTCTCTTTTCTGTGATATCTCTAAGTTACTCTAACTGTCCTGAAGCACTTTTAAACACAT